>JABASI010000641.1:0-34642 GCA_019776505.1 Tomocerus nigrus
ATCATATGTGTTTATGCATTCCCCAAAGGGACCAAAGGGCATCCTCCGTCACTTTGGCGTACACCATCGTGTTCCCCCCATATTCCCCGAATTTACAAAAATAATAAACAGGGGGTCCCCGGCGTTATAATGAGGAGAGCAGGAGAGAGGCGTAACCAGGGGATGTTGTCAACACATCTTGAAAAATTGCATACTGCCTCTATAATGAAGTGGAAATAAATTCATGGTTTTCATGTTGCCAAAGAAAATGTGTACCTACAGGCTAACCATGTAGGGCGAGCTTTACTGTTACGGCTTGCCGTTCGTTTTTCGTTTCTAAATACAAGTGAAGTTTGAGTTGTTTAAAGTTTGAGTATGCATGAAGGATGCATGAAGATTGTAAACAAAAATGTGTTAAACATAATATGGCTCGAATTAATTTGGACAGTAGCGGTTTGTCATGTGTAATTCTGATGTTATAGATTATAGGATGATCTTAAAGTTAGTAAGCACTATATGAATGGACAATGATGGTACGGCTATACAATGTTTATATTTATGTATGCCGTAGTTAGTAGTTTAGTACACAGACCACGATCTAAACTAGACTAAAGAAAGAAGACATTGCATTGGCTTCAGTCTCGTCCTTGTCATCTGCAAGACAGAAGACAAGAGAGAACAACGGAGAGACGTCGTCGGTGACTGAGTTTTTCTTTGGTACTTCTTTCATTTCGTGCTATTGCTCGAATGGAAGTATCTATATATCTGTTCTGTAGGAGGTTGGATGGATGGAAGTCAAGTCAAGTCTGTCATTGGACGTCCAAGCCTGATTCCCGATTGTCTAGATGAGATGAGTTGGTTGTTGGGAGTTGGATGAAGAAGAGGAGAACAAAACAAGCGTCCATTAAAATACACCATCAAAGTTATGGGCCATGCATTATACATGACGAGTCTTGAGCGGAGGAGAAAGAAGCAGAGCCACCACCACCGTTTTCAACTTCTTCATAATTCAATGGATGTCGTTTTGTTGTAAACTTAGGAAAACCCTTAGGAGACAGACAAAACAACTTAGACAAGACACTTCTTCCCTTCATTTCACCAAACGAAAAAAAACTATCGCAAAAGAAACAGTACATCACATCCCATCAATTCCTAATCCGTAATCTTCTAGAAATTCCACTCACAATTTACGTATAGCAACTTCTCTGCCGATTCCTATCCTTTCACTCTAAATCTATTCAATATTCAATCAGAAAATCTTTTTTTCCAACATACAACTCCATCCCATCCACATTTCCGACTTTCACAACTCAATTCAAAAACTAACCAATTCCATTTTATTATATCTCGTCAACAATATAATATGCATTAAAAATGTACTATTTGTATACCAAAAAACATTTTCAATTCAACCCTAAACATTTTCACGCGCATTAGGTAAATCTATAAGGTTTGTATTTTAATTTTTGTATAAATTTTACATTCCCGGAAGTGAATGGTTGAAAAGTTGTTCTTTTCTACAAATATTATCCAGGAAAATCTTTTAAATTGATGTTTACATAGCAGAGAGTGTTGTCACCCCAAAGGGACCAAAGGGCATCCTCCGTCACTTTGGCGTACACCATCGTGTTCCCCCCATATTCCCCGAATTTACAAAAATAATAAACAGGGGGTCCCCTAATGGTTGAAAAGTTGTTCTTTTCTACAAATATTATCCAGGAAAATCTTTTAAATTGATGTTTACATAGCAGAGAGTGTTGTCGTGTCCTAAGGCTTGACATGTCCGCCTTGAAATTAACGGCAGTTCACAGTTCAGCAGTGGGAAATCGTGGAAAAATAATAAATCTCACTGTGGCTACGTTATATTCTTGAGAGAGAGCATTGAAACCACGAATCTGGTGTCGGAACAATAGGCGCTTATCAGAACAGAACAAAATTCCAAATAAAATATGGGAATTCAGTCCGTTGGTTGCTTAAGTTGCTTAACTGCCTTCCTTACTTAGCCACTTGAGTTGAATGCCTACTACTACGACTATACTACGACTACTGACTGCCACCACACATATCCCATTCTATTGTCCTCCTCTTTCTAAAGATACTCTCACATTACTTATTGGACCACAGTCAGAGTGGGAAGTGGGAGCGAGAGGCGAGGCGAGGAAAGTGCAACATATAAATTCTGCCACTACAGACATACTAGATTAGACACCTAGCAATCCATAAGTTACAAATACATACTTCTATTATATTCATAGGGAAGTTCTTGGATGCATACCTTTTCCACAGCAGCAGCTATTTACTACTTCATCCTCTAAAACATTTGAACATATGACGCAATAGAACTTGCTACACACAGAAGAACACGATGAACAATGAAGTTAAGTCTAGTCACTGGATAATCTACACAAGTGCTACCTACTACCTACCTACCTCTACAGAGAGATATAACAATACAATGTGAATAGGTAGGGCATGAGATGAAGATGAGGACAAGACTAAGTTACTAGTCCATTCAGTTCAGCTCAGTTCACAAGAAAATATCTTTTGTCTATACTAGCTACCTACATTACCTACCAGGGAGAATACTTTGTCCTTTTGTCTTTCTCTCTCGAACATTATTTTATCCTACATTGTGGTTTCCTTTCCTTTTGATTTGGTTTGCTACTCAATGCATTGCATAAAAGTTCATCTTCTTTACCTATCTCTGTGTGTACATCAGTCACGTTATAACGCTATTAATAATACAGTTGGGAATTTTAAAGAACCTAGAACAGATCACTGAGTAGCGTATTGTGAGGAGACCACCCCTGATCTTGAAACAATTGATCAAGGTGCAACAAAATCTCTTTTACTTTGCCATTACAGATTTTATCAATTTATACGTGCAGGAACCCACAGTTGCCCTCTTTTTCTGACAATATCACTACAATTTAAATACTTGCAGGATTCCTTACACAATTCCATCCTTTTACATACAACTTTATGTCATGCTAAGCTTTATGTAACAATACTACAACTTAGTATGTCACACTGATACAATTACATCAGACTACTGACTCATTTTTACAAACAAAAACGTCCTAGGAAGTAAAAATCATTCACTGTAAACTTTGTCGTTAAGAAACTTGTTTAGAATAATCCTCCACTGAAAACTCCAAAAGTGTAACACAATTTCAATGTTTCTTTATAAATATTGAAAATATTTTCGTTTGGACTACCTGTGTAATTAATTCAGACTTTTAACAATATATTTTAAAGCGCAATGATTACTTACATACAGTAATATTTTAAAGAAATGAATGGGTTTGCAAATGAAACTTTCATAAAAAATGTAAGGTACTTTATGGAAAAACAATAATCAATGTCAATAACAGTAGTTAGTTGTTTGCGGAACTTACATGTGTAGCTTAGTGTGGACATTTCGTTTAGCTCCTTGTGTATTATAAAAGGGTAATAGGAGGAGAGATAAGAAGTAAAGGCCATAAGTATTAAGTGAGTGCTGTTAGTGTAAAGGTATAGTATAGCAGTGCAGCGAGTCAAAGTAATTAATTGAGAACACGGTAGAAGGACATTGTATGTATTTGCAGTGTGCAATGAACTATTGTTGACAACCTTGCAGAGTGCTTTTACTTCAGAATCCATTCGTTTTACTATTATTATGTAGTACGGACTAGGGCTTTTGTCTCCTTTTACTCTACGTCTGTCTGGTCTCTCACTCTACTAGAGCTTAGAGAGAAAGAGGTGGCCAAGCTTTTGCTTTCACTACGTAGTAGTAGAAAGATATGAATTAGTTAACAATACTAAACACATTTAGCTTTAACTCAGATCACAGTGCTTGGCAAGTTGAAAGGCAATTCGCTAGAAAGTGATTTAGCACACTATAGTCGCTAATACATCCAACAATATAACATATATGAGAATAATACGACTGTATATGCAATGCATTGACAGCTTATAGAATACACGTGTAGTAGTAAATCTCGTATAATAAAATATAGGCTTAAGTATTTCTATGATATTGTACTACAGTGACACAGTGCACTACTAAATAAAATGCAATCCTTTCAACACAGAAGTAAGTACTTAGCATTACTTGAGACTTGAGTTGATTTGACTTTCGTTTCTCTATACAATTCTATTCAATTTCCTCCGCCTTAATAGTACAAAGTACTTAATATAACTTTATCTACGTATTTGTTGTGCTCAGCACAAGTATAGAGTAAAAACCCCTTTCATTCCATTACTTCAGCTTATCAATCCAAGAAAAATCTACTCTAACTACATACCTTTGTACGGAGCATAAAAAATTCTCAAGGAAAATCTTAGCCGAGTCAACTCTTTTCTCCAATGACTCAAGTAGATCCCAAGATACAATAGAGCACAACTTTTCGTCCCCCCTAATATATATGTACTGTTCTGCCCTTTCATGTAACTAATTTATTTACTGCATTGCATTGTTCCATATACAACTTAAATAACGCTATACTAGTATACTTCAGTTTTCCACTAAATAGCTAATGAAATATCGTGAGAGTTCGTCAGTTAACTTCAGTTAAGATTACTGGAATACATTTCCTTTCCCATTTTCCTAGCAATAATAAATCCCAAGTTTATCTGTCAATAACTTGCGTTGACATCTGATATTTCACCTGGAGACTTGGCCAACCTTTCCAGATACCATGCCACACTGAATTTATCAATACCTAATTATCTATACACCTTAAAATAGAAACAATTATCCAGCCCATCGTGCAAGGCTATTAAAAACAAAAGCATTAATAATATACTTAATAATTCCATACACAGAGACAAAATAAGTGAACATAATCCATATACCATGGTATTGGATTGTGGCATTAGTGTGAGCTGTATTATTACGTGGTAATATTTTACTTAAAAATCTCATGCGTATTCGTAAACATAGAAAATGAACAGGTGGTACTCTACGGTATTTTGCGGCTCAATGCTTAATAATAGTGATGTTACATTGCCAGTACTTATTCTGTTCATGGCTATTTGTCTGCAATAGTAAATGCATGTTATTATTGTATTACGTAAGCACATGGTTATTTAATTTTATTTTGTTACACTATGCGAGGATATACGCATACAGAAACACAGAACAGACAGTGCAGTATGATTACTATAAAATACTGCCAAGTATTTCGCAACAAATAACAATATTAGTATTTCGCTGTAAGCATTTAAATGTACAGTTTATAATGTCTAATATATTTTTGTGGTAGAACAGCTTATCATAGCGCAAGTTTTAATAGAGCAAGTTTGTCCGTGTAGTAGTTAGGCAGAAACACCCACACGCATAATATTATACCTCCAGCAGCGGTTTGAAGTTTCAGGCAAATGTACACCGTGTTTTATGTTTTACAGTACTCATGTAACTACAGCCTACCTACTTATCTTAATCTACCTAGTGCTTACAATTAGTGGCCATAAAGAATATACGATTCTCACATATACATATCTAGGAATATGCTGCAGCCTACTTGGGATCATTTCGGCAATTTCTGTTACACCACATCTCATTATGGCACCGCTCTCATAACTTACACACAGTCACAATTCATTATGTAACGACCATTTCTTACTGATTTTTATAACGTGCCGCAAAATTTCGGCTGCCAAACTATCTCCACAAAGGAAAAGAATTAAGTCTTCTAAAAAAGGTTTATTACAGACATTACTATCTGTTGATATTTATGTGAAGAAGCTTTTGTCTACCCGTTGAAATATAAACTAGCTTATTAACTACACAGTTCATGTAAGAACGTCCTGTTGACGCTAAAAATATTAAATACAAGTTAGTTAAGTACAGCAGTATGTAATAATATCTGGAATATAATATTAGTTGCATTAGCTACTGATTTCCAAAAAAAATTTTTAGTTTGCTTAAATGACGCACAAAATTATTTCAGGAAAAGAGGGATTCTGCGAAAAGTTATATAGTATATGGGATTGTGACAAGCAAATTAGAGGTTTTTTGCCAGTCACCAGTGAACTACGCAGTTTCATTGGAAATGCATTTGCATCGATGGGAGGATGGAGTAGTAAATATTTAGATTTTAGTTCGGTTTCAATACTATGCCAGAGATAAAGAATGGCAGAGAACATGAAGGTGCTTTCTGTTTACAAACCAAAGTCCGAATTGTGTAAAATCCCGGAAATCAATGAAATGGGATGGTGAGAGAGAGACAGCGAAAAAGAGGCGTAAATATAGCTTTAACTATACATTTTTCCTTTTCCACAGTCAGTGTTCCGTGAGAAATGCTCGTTTAGCTCCCACCTTTCTTTCTCCACCTTTTCTCTACTAACTCTTCCGCATTCAACACACTCTTTCACATAGAATACATAAGTTCCTTGCTAGCCATTGTTATTTTACCTGGCTGGCCCATTCTTCCTTACACAAACGTTTCACAATCTTTCCTCCTATCCAATAATATGTATTCTCACTTTGCTTCCATTACAATACACACACAGTGTGCAGAGACCTTGTAGTAGTTTACTACACATTTCGCCTGCATTGTATATTTTTGCCATTCGAAGCCTTTCTCTTCTTCAACACACTGTTATATACACATTGGACTTTAAATATAGTAACACTTTATAATATACAAGTCCAAAAAGACTTATCTTCCCTTCAGTCTACACACTCACACACAAAATGCTACTACATAGCTAGCTAGTTTACTATATAAAATATTAGACGTTCGTTCTCTGCCAGTAGTTTGCACAAGTAGATTCGTAAATCTGAAAAAGTGCAAAATCTCAACTAAATTCTGAAAATCATTCCTTTCTCGTGCTTCCTCTTGTCCAATATATACTACAGACAGAGCATAATAGAACACACGAGAGTCGACGAGGAGAGCCGCGACTACAATAGCAATAGCTTAGGCAAATGCAATAAAATATAATATAATACGCTCTACAATGGACTACTCCAGTTTAGCTCACGAAACAAATAATATTGTGTAGCAGACACAAGTTATATATAGTAGTGAGTGAGTGAAAGTGTAGTCTGTAAATATAATAGACACCTTAGGTGTTTCCTTCACTCAGCTTTGCAAAACCTACAATATTTAGTGAACATGCTAGTCTAGTCATATTTCCTGTGTCCAGCCTTCCTGAATATTTCACGTCACTTCATTTCACTTCACTTCGCTCCTCATCCGAAAAAACTCCGTACAATACAAATATTATTTTTTCTATTCACGTTCCCATCCTCTCTGTTCTTCATATATTTACAAAGCTTATTCTATTCATATTCTGATACTATATGTATGTAGTAGTCGCCAACTACACGATATCTGACTGTTGCAGAACATACGAATACATAATCTCTTCCAACATTCATTTCACACTCAGTTTTCTACTTTCCTTTTTTTCTCACTATTTATTCTTACTATCTCACATTTTCAGATATTAGGTATATCATCAAGAAACGCCTTCCTTTTTCACACTGACATGACGTATGACACAACGCTTCTCCTTACATTTATTTCTCTTTTTATCCTCAACGGACTGCATTACAGATGCATACCTAATATAAGATAAAACTCAATCTTTCCCTGGATTTTTCATTCTGCTCTCTGGATATTATCTTTCTATCACCATTTTGATTTCAAAAATTTTATTTTCCATTTCGAAAATAAATAAATTGAAAAATGTAACTTTTTAATCGGATCGCCACTGAAAAGTTATGTAAATAGAAAATTCAACTGGAGATATTTATTTGCAAGAGGAGCACATAATAATAGCAAACAATCTCAAGTATACTGCACTGGACACGCAGAGTCATATATTATGCAGACATTTTTCACATGATACAATCTTAAGCATATCATGAAGAAATTCATCCTATTTAGTTTTTGCAAAGAAATACATGTTCACCATGTCTATAGAAAATCTGAACTGACTGGACTTTCATTTGTATCTCTTGTAGCAATTTCCTCCCGTTCCAGAATACGAATTACAACTGTTTGCTCAATAGAATCTTGTAACTATAAAATTTTATATACATATAAAGTCTAGAGTATAAAATATAGTGTACTAGAAGTTGATACTTGGATACGTCTACTTCCTAGTTATGGTATTAGACATAAAAGCGTCGAGATAAGAGTGATAATTTAAATGTATAGGTAGTACTGGTGTGTGCCACACCATTCTGACATGACGTGATAGATAATAGCAGGAAGTACAAAAGTATACAGTGTCTATACTGAAATGTTCTATAGTATAACTTTGATTTAATGTCTATTATATGTGCATAGCATTCCAGATGGACATCATTGCTTTCGAAGCATTTTTCCAGTCTCCATGTAAAGATATCCACTTTATTTGTGCGCATGCAGAGAGTGTACATTATTTTTTCAAACCAATTGTGAAGAGACTACACAGAGAAATCATGAAATAAAACATTTACATGCTCTGCTAACTTCCCTGCAACAAAAATACAAAATTTTCCTCTCCACCTATCCACTCCTATTCAGAATTGTCATTTTTTCCTTGTTACAGTTATACACATGTCCATAAAATTGCGTCACACACTAGAAAGTCCACGTAGAAAAAGTCACCAAGAGCTGCCAATGAAAAATAGCAACATTTTATATTACCTTTTAGTATATTGGCATCATTCTGTATGTAAAAAGATCTAGTTCTCTCTTATTATAATAGTATGTATATTCTAAGAGAGGGACTAAGATACAATGAGTTGCTTACCTGGTTAAACTACTTTATGTTTATATTATCTCCTATGATTTTGTCATCACATCATTAACCATTGTCTTCCAACTACCTTTTACTTATAATGTACCTTATCTTCCTACGTAATTTATTATGTGCAACATCTAACATACACTACGTCGTCGTTTCTCAAGCAGCCAACAAGTTTTCAACAGTTTTCTATCTAGATTGGGGAGCCATAGAGTGAGGTGAGACGATATAAAAAATTCGGGACACAACAGAAACGGTACATTCAACGTAACGTGGAGATCGTCTCCTTCCCTCTCTCAAATAGAAATTAAATGATTATCTTTCGAATGTTATGATATGATTATACTATAGCCCTCCCCCTAGTAAACCTTTGCCATAAAAAGCACGTCTTTTAATGCAATCAATAATAGCCGAGTAATTAAACGTTATTACTCCTCTTCTATCTCCTTCTCTGTGTTTCTGATCCAATATCTGATAACTAAATTGCTCGTCTAGCAAAGCTATTTTCTTTGGCGGACTCTTCACAGGGATCGTCCTCTCTGTTTTAATAGAACTATTCAAACCACTGAAAATATTAATAATGACTAATAACAGGTCACTCTATTCTCTTCCCTCTTCAATCCACAGACAGACAGAGAGAGAAGGAGAAGACTGACGGACATGGGTTGAATTGATTCAAATGAACTATAAAATCCTCTATGCATATTATTTATAAATATACCAGAAAATAAATCAATCGAACCATTTTATCCTTGAGGTTCATTTGACTCAGCGTGCGTAGAGAGACGCTTTCCTCTCTAATAACACGGAATAATATCTACTTCTCCATTATTTAATAGCAATGCCTACAATTTTCAATGTTTTTATTCTACCTTCCTACTCTCTGTGTTACGTATTATTATTTTATTACAGTATTTTTAATTTGCCTACCCACGTCTATTAGCTATTGCTAGAATTACATAATATCTCGCTACACATAGTGGCTTAACTTAGAATCATTATAGACAGTAATAAGGGATCTGAGAGAAGATAACATCCTGTCAGTCAATCAAACCGGGTTTGCTCCAGGTCAAACACTATATCAAAATAAAAATTAAATACTATGATACAAAAGACACTATACACAGGTAGACACGATAGCCAGCCCCCAGGTCAACTTCTGCATAATATTCCATACTATTATTATCCCTATTATTGTATTTGACCATTTTGTTTACTAATAGGATATCAATGTGTGTGTGACTATTATGACAACATACTACGAAACTCTATAAGGATTCTTGTTAAACATTACAGGAGCATAAGAAAATAATATCACGAGAATGTGTTATTATTTAGCTTCTTGAATTTCTTTTCGTTTGTATTACAACAATATGTCGATAATGTAGCAAGCATGAAAAGTCTACAGAGTGTTACGACCTTACGGATCTATCCAACCACACTACTAACTATCTATGTGCACAACTAACAAACGCAAACTCAAGTGCAACTTTCAAATAATCTCTAATAAAACTGGATAAATTACAAGTGGAATTTCCAGATACAATAAAACCCATTAAAAGGGAATTCTCTCTCTACACTGTGGAACTGAAAGAGGCTGTACATAGAAATCTCCTTACTTAACTGGAATCTCTCCATCTTCCTTATTATTAAAATCCTCTTACATATACAATAGTCCGTAATAAATGGGGAACAAGAACCAAAGCTATTAAAGATCCAATGCTTTTCCTTTTGCCCTTTAATTCCAATTGATCTCCTAGACCAACGTTGGTCTTCCATGAAAAATTCTCAAATCAAAGGGATTTTATTTTTTGCTACATTTGTTTAAATGCATTGCTAGTTATAATGAAGGTTATGTGTTGAACCTATTAGTAAGTTAACTGCATTCAAATACGACAATATTATTGTAACTACTATAAAGTATCTGAACCTATACACATTTACATTTTCAATCCTAAAGCCAAAACTTTAAACGAGCATAATAATAATATAAAGCTAAAAATTATATGCCTATAGTAGATATACTAGAAAACAGTAGGTTATATGTGTACATGCATGTAGAGTGGTCCTTTGAAAAGGCACCACCACTAGTTGTGTTTAATGTGAGAATTTTTTTAGGAGCTGGCCTGCTCCGGACGAGAAGTCAAATGATGCGTGATGGATAGTAGAGAGTATAATGAAATGAAACTGAGTAAGTGAATCTACTGATAAAATAAAGAGAAGGAATAGGCAGTAATAGATGCAGCTTGAAACAAGCGTCTGCAAACAGTTCAGTGCAGATATTAAAATAGTTGAAGAATGATGAAAAAACAAGGCTTTCCAGTTTTTCATTAAATTAACGTGGCTGTAGAGAAAGAAGAGATACTCTCATGTTCTCTGCTATTTATCTTCTACACATAATTCGTACAATAAATACACAATACAACTACTATAGCCATAATACTATAACAAGTAGTATAGCTATATAGTAATAGGTACCTACATAATAAGTTCACATTATTATACTACTCAGTCAGTCCAACTGCACAGAGTGAAATAAAACAGGTGCGTTTAGAACATGCATGCTAGTAGGCATATATATTTATTCACAAGTGCGTATTTTGTCTTCCTTCCCTTGCCTCTCCTTTGAAAAGATGTTTTTTTTCATATGATATAGCCCTAATGGATAAGTTTAGAAGAGCTCCCATGTTCTACGTAAGTAATTGTTCATGTTATATAACTGAAATATTATAGGAGTTGGCTGTTGGTTCAAATCATAGACTTAAAGGGAACTCGCAAGACACTAGACAATGATGCTAGGACGAGAAAAATTAGTCTAGGAACTAGAAGGCGAGGCTTTGCAACTACAAATCAACCTTAAGTATTTTGCACTGTCATGTCAGTCAGCATATGTAGTTCAGTGCAGAGAATGGAGCAAAAGCCGTGTTGTGCTTCGTGTATTGCAGTTCCTTCTCGCTTCTCTTTATTTGACGTATTTAATGCACTGTAATATATTGCATTGCACTCAATTCCATGTCAGATCCGTTTTATCCACAATCAAAACCACTTATATCTATGAAATGCATCTTTATACACATAAATCCCTATACAGGTGCATTTTCTTTGTAGAATGGCGAATTTGGCAAAGATCTATGACTACACTCATATAAAATGAAGTAGAAAAAGATAGTCTTATCCTTGGTAGTAATTTCATTTGTTTTCTTTTTATTATAAGCGTAGTTGTGGTTGAAAAGCTCAACAAATGTTAACAACTGAGTAGAACTGACCTGAGAAGATTAGCAGCGCTTAGCTAAGTTGATCTGAACTTATTGAAAATGACGGCAATTGAATCGAGGCTATCCGTCTATCGGTAATCTCGTTCTCTCAAGTCAACTCCAACTGTCTCGTTAACTCTGTAAAATAGAAAAATGAATTGAGGATTAAGTTTCTTTTAATGTTTTTGTTCTACTACTCCTTTGTATTTCACTTATACATAGGTAGTCTGTAGAATGTAGAACTGTATTACATTACAGTAGTAGTACCTCTCGTCTATACTGGTTTAAATTACGGAGGAGTTGGTTCTTCTTCAATTCAACTAGGTAGTTACTAGGTAATATGTATATGCAAAGTATAAGAGTATACTCAGAATATATCTACATAAGTATCATTGAATTATTACAGCTGGTTGTGTATCACAGTCACTTAATATTTTATGCCTTGCTTTGCAATTCTTCTATCTATCTAGTTCGAATTTTTATGGGTTGAGCAGTGTTTTTGCAAAAGACATCATGCAGGCATCCATACAGATACCGTACGATAAGCTCCAACCAGGAATCATTTCACAACAAGAATAATATAAAAGTCAAGTTTTATCGATTCTTCATGCAAAAGACGCTAAGTGGACACTTGTACAGTCTACATGCTGTTTTTCTTCTGTTATGCGATCTGATGGGCTTCTTTCAGGTAATAATATTCAATTTTTACATCCTGACATAATCTACATCTCTCGGCATGATGCGATAGGGATTTACATTTAATTGAAGTATGTACAAACCATCCGTATTTACTCCTACCACCACTACCCGAACACAATACCTACACGCATCACTATTCTCTATAATAAATGGGTAAAGACATGCTATGTAAATTTAAGGGTATTTATGCTAATACTCCTCTCAATTTCTTCCAAATCTATTCCTTTTCAATGGCCCTCAAAGAATTGACTGCATTGGATGTGACATTAGATACCATGCTATTATCATTGCGGGAATTACATTGGAGTGAATAGATAGGGAATTATATTGAAAAGCATCTCCCTCCACACACACACTCTACTCAATTTACATATGCGCTATGTACCTGTCTGTCTTGTACAATAAACCACCGCAGATTATATACAAAACTTATATAATAGTTCAAATAGACACTCACACACAAATTCCAAAGTCAAAAGGTTTCAAAAGAACTCAAGGAGCTTTTTGATGTCCTCGATTGCACTCTCAACGACTCACCACATTGTATTATGCATATTAATACTCCAAATATCCTTCCTTCCTTCTCTTTTCAATACTCAAGTTTCTCTGTGTCCTCATCTAAATCTTTTATTTCCAACAAAAACTTACTCCCAAAATTTCGATGTCTTTTCATAATAATATTATATAATAATATCAAACACATTAATACATAGATGAGTAGTGGTGCTATTATATTACAAAGTATATCACAACTATTCATACCTACACCCTAAAAAAATAACAGGTTTGTCTTTTTCTACGCCGCATCGTCGTAAGTCACATTTTTAACTTTCGACGGTAAGACTGTCTAGAGTGTACATTTCAAACATTATTTTCTATTTCTACCACTTCAGTTCAAAAAGTATCCCCCACAATTGATATCTACCAAAATAAAGAAAAGAATATTATAGCGACATACTCATTGTAATTACAAGGCAAATCAGCTTAACATCAGAAAACATTTCCATATTATTTGTCAATACTTAGGTATCTAAAAAACAAGTAGGGGTATCAAACGTATGGCTGTTATTTATTTATCTTGCAATAGACAGAGAACGTATCATTAGATAAAGAAGTGAAATAGTCCATAGTGGTAGTAAGTAGTAAATTGTGCTATGCTTTGGATACGGTGCAATCAGTGAGAATTGTGCAATAGTATATGCACCGTGGTTTTCCGAAAGTTAAATCTGTCTTAAACGTTTGAGTCAAAGATTTACAATTAGTCGTCTTACGCAATGCAATGTGAGCAGTGAAGCAGTAAAACGCTGTGTCACCTTTGCTCAAATTCACACTATCTCTGCAAGTAATGATCTTTTTATTTTTGTCTTAGCTCGCCTCGTCATCCCAAATATCTTGGATAGCACTAGCACCATGCACATCAGATCACAGCTTGAGAGAGAGAGATTTGATCTTTGTAAAAGGAAGCTCTATTAGAGAAAGATATGAATAGGAACCACCGTATTAGGCTCTGTGCACACAAAGATCTCTCTGTAGATAACAGTGTTAAAGAGTTTGAGTAATCAAGCCGTTTATGGGAGTCTTAGAGAAGTATAGCTAATTATTCAATAAGACATAACACTACATTAAACTTTACGTGCTATATTCACCATGCAGTTTGTAAATTTGTAAGTAGCTAACGTGGTGTAATGAGAAAATAAAACAATCTTTGTTTAGGTATGTCATTTCCCTGCATGAGCACAATTGTTCATAAGACATAACAGATCCTCTTTCAGTTTGTTCACATATACTTTAGCATTAGATAGATCATTGTTAGCTCCTTCTGTTCTATTCTTGTGATGATAGCTTTGTTAACGTTCGTTAAGATAGCCATAAACAACAGGGTTTTCTATACAAATTATATCATTACCTATGTATAATATCTTAGAAAAGTACATTAGAGCTTTTAAAACAGTGTAAATTATATAACGTTCCTTTTTATACTAGATTTCTTCAGAACAGAGAAACGCAGTAGAAAAAGAATGAAGTGAGCGTATAGCAAATGCCTGTAGAGATGTAGCATAGTTATTAAATTACACAGTAGAGAAGAGCGCAGTGATTCGTGACTAGTTACACAATTTGATGGCAGAGCACTGGCAGTAGTATAGGGACATGTTATTTACAATTGCCTTTTATGTCGCACTATAATAGAATAGTGCAGTGTATAGAGAGAGAGAGAGCTAGGAAACTCATCTGAACGGAGAAAGAATGAACAAAGAAAGAGAAGAAGATAACCAAGAAAACACTTTTAACATTTCATGTATAAACTTCTCCACAAGAGAGACACACTACTCAACTTGACTTTGGTTTCCTTACTCCTTATTTATTTATTCAAGTCAACTCAATCTCGTTTCAGAGTTCCGTGTGTATTTACTGCACTTGTGTATACATTTTCTACATACTGCCTTCTGTCATGCATCATGCTTTGCCCTATTAGCATCCTCCTTCCTATTGTTCCCTTTCTTTCCCACTATACTACTATACAACGTTATAATACAATTACATAGTCTCACCACTACTTACTACTTATGACGATATACCAGATGAACTTACTTACTTCCCTTGAAATTGACTTAGTTAATGCACATCAGTTGCACGTCTAACTTCTATTACATAAATAGATAATTGTACAATATGAACTTAGACTCTCTCTACTCTAAGACTGCAACTTTAACTTGCTTGCAGTTTGACATGTCTATATGCAATTGTGCATTTACAAAGTTAAACAAATGAAACTAAACCAATGAAAGCACGCAGAGAGTCTGTCACGGCAGGAATAAGTGTCATTCATGTCCATCCATGTAGAGATGCATAATTTAAGATTCTCTTACGTACGAGAAGTAAACCTTATCCCACGGGACATAAATATTTATAGTTACCCATACACAAGACACGCAATTATTATTATTATCATTACTTAGTCCGCCACAATTACACCCTAATCTTTGTACTTACGACAAGAGACTTATGCATTTTGCATAAATAAATGTAATTGCCTACATAATGCAAACTGTTGACTCACTTGGATAATTTCAAAGGATTATTATAACTTTACAACCATGTATTGTTGCATGTTCATGTTATATATAAATATTTACTCGTAGTGTTAACATCTGCTTTGTCCACTTGAAAAATATTCAATTGTTAAGGAAGATTTACATCAATCTTCTACTTTCATGTGTGTACTTTTCTTTCTTCACACAATAATTTGCCTCCTTTAACTCAACTTCCTCTTTCTTTTTATCAATTCCTACACAAATCCTTTATTTCTCTATAGAATTCAAACTAAATAGAGAAGAGAGTGTACTGGAAATTGTCGGACTTACGTGTGGGCTAGTGAATAATTGAGATGAAGAAGTTGTGGAAGCTAAGCTAAGAATAGAGATGCCTGAGATTATTTTCCTACTTGCATGATTCTGTAAACAAATAAGAACACAAAAGGATAGACAGGAAAAGACATGAAGTGTGTGCATGTAACATGAATTGAATATAAATATACTAACCAACAAAAACACAGGTAAACAGACGAGTACATTTTCTTCTTAAGAACTCATAAGTCATGACATAACTTCCCTCTTCACATTATTACATCGTAGAGAGACCCTGTCTGTCCCTAACAAAAAGTAGCAAGTAGAGAAATGATGGAAGGTAGTGCCCCCATAAATAAATATAAATACACCCGACGCCTTACTAATAATGGGCAAAACGAAGCAACACTAACTGAAGGCAAAACTGTGCAGTAGAAAATACGATAGCTCTTAAAATTTACAATGGGGAGGCTACTCTGAACTTTTTTTCGTTGAAAAAAGGTTTTAACAGTAGATATTACCCTGTGTTGTACAAAATTACATACAAATATCTGAGAAATATCAAATCTGATATAGCTAAAAGAAATATAGTTATGTTAAATATAGTAAACGTCCAAAAACACACTTTTTACCTATTTTACAGTATAAAATGACAAAAATCTGAGGCAAAATCATAAACTCTACCGTTAGTAACCATCATATCCCGTTTTTCTGATTTTCTGTGATTCATTAGACAGGTAAGTAGATGTATGGAGTAGAAATACAAAGCTTAATAGCCAGAGTGCCACAATAATATATTTAAGCCGCAGAAAATTATGTTTACGTGGTAGAAAAGATATCGCTCCAGTTTATCTTATTCGTGGTACATATCGTACTGTACAGTGTTACGTATTAGACTTGCCCAATGTCGGACCTATTCATATATTATGATTATGAATAATAGAGGTGAACCTTAGCCACATTACAGTCGTAAATGTACTAATCCAACCACACAAGAAGGAAAGGACATGAAAAACATTTTCTGTCTGTTTGGTTAGTTTAGTACAGTAAATATTGTTAGGCAATAATCAAGGTAATTCTTCCACCCCCTCTCCGCTATTAGTGAATCATTCACTCAGTTCATTTCATACAGAGTACTGCTATCTCCTTTTCGAATAGCGTTTCTTTTTATCAACATAGTAGACATAGGATAGTCCTTGGGCGGCTCTAATATAAAATTCCTAACTATACTTTAACAGTATATATTAGTACATGGTTTTGCCTATTTAGATCAGAATTAGGCAGAGAGGCAGAACAGAAAGAGGCTCAAAAAAATAAGCCCTCTTTCAAGTAGGTACATACTTTATTTCCCATTAGTCCTTTCTACTAAGTCTGAACAGAACGAATCGATTTGATTCGGACTCTCCGAATTTTCCCACAAGACTCTACTGACTCATTTAGGTACAAAGGATGAAAGACACGAAAGGACGAAAAAATATTACACAACAAAGATACTATCTAAGTGGTATAAGAAAAGCAGTTACATTTATATAGCTTAGGCTTGCTACAAACTTACAAAGTCAAACTGGGCAAGGTTTAATGTGTTACATCACTTTGGCTATATACTACATAGCTAATTACATTGTAAGTCTAAATTAAATCGAGATGCTGATTTTAACTTTAGCCTGGTATTTCTACTCTGTCTTTTATCAGTATTCTACAACTATCGTCCAACTAATTACTAACAACATTCCTCACGGCTCTCCTTAAATTCAACACAGAATATTACTTACGCAGCTACAGATATAAACTTGCTATTTACACGGAGGAGCACATGTACTTATCACTCGGCTACAACCATTGGGCAGAGACAAAGCTAATTGTATACAAGGGAAATGTATGTTGATATTCATAAATGTCGATCCAGTTTTAGATTTATAACTCTGCTCCTCCGTGTAAAGGGAATGTTAACCCCAAGGAAGGAGACATAGGGGACAAAATGGCAAAACTAATGCACTCTACTAGGATAAACAGTAGAATAAAAGGAAAAGAACAATAACAAGGACATAATTTAATGGAAACCAATCTGTCTCTGTCCACTACTTCTGCTCACAATTTAAAGTTTATGATAAAATTTAAATTCATTAGCCACTCTATTGCATAATGGCCATAAAAGCTGTACAGTTGTACTTTTTGTACTTCTATAGTAGTGCAATAGAGTAGCTCAGTACCGTACAAACAAAACAGTGGCTTGTCAATTTTTACTGACATGCTACAATTACACTGGCCAAACTGGTATGGACACATGTGTTAAGGATTTAATTGAAAAGTTATCTCTTCACAATCGACAAACAAAACAGGCAAAGAGCACATTCAGTGCCTATTCTAATCCATTGCAATCTTTTTCAAACTCTCCATTCCACTAGTCATAAAATTAACTTCAATAAATTCAATTCAAGAGACACCAGCTCAATACAAATAGAAATATGTGCATAAAAGTTGAGCTAATGAGAATATTTATGAACCACTATTGATTTACTACAGTTTACTATGTTCATACACAAGTCACATACATGCATATTCACACAACATCAAAATCAACTTGATTTTACTATGTTAGTTAGTTAGCAACAGGTCAAATTGAATCTGATGAAAAAAGAAGTCCACTGTTCATTGTATACGGAATTATTACGCGCATCCAATTAATCAATGCTTACATTAAACTATATACCAATGCTCCTATTATAAATTATATAGTTCTATGTTACAGGAGGAGAGCAAAAGAAAACAATTTCTTCTGTATGTGCGTAGTGTGCATGTAGAAAAGAAAAAGGAAATGATCTTATTGTTAGGTGAGCAGGTGAGTGAGGTGAGAAATGAACGCGCAGGCATAACGCCAAACACACACACAGGGCATGGAAATTATGCAAAGTCAAAGCAAACCTTGTGTAACCAGACGGGAATGCTACAGAGTGCAGTTAAGAACAGCTATAGGAGGGGTCAGGTCACTTGTTTTACACACACAGAAAAGTTAAATCAAGCAAAAGTTGACTATTTAACTTGCCAATTGCTCTGCCCATCAACCAAGACAGGAAAAGTTGATCTGATTCATTATTTCATTTCTGTTGATTCACTATTATTTATTTTTTTCAGATAACTTTCAAACCGGTAGAGACAGGAGGCAAGAAAAATCTTTCTAGTAGAACTGAGGCAAAGAGATTAATATCTACTGTGTACAAATCACATTATATACGCAGTAATAACCAAAGCACTCCCTACACTAAACGCTAATACAAACACATATTTTATACATAAGGTGCATTTGCTCTGCATAAATTAAACCAATCCGTCAGTCTTCATCAGATCTAATATAAAAATCCTAGTGCAGCACAGCACAGGTCACTTTCGTCATTAATTCAGTTCTGTTATTCTACTGACTTGCCCTTACTTCACCTACTACACTACGACTGACTATACAAACAACAATACAGTTTTCTTTCATTCAGGGGAAATGTTAATTTATAGTTATACTATATACATTCTTATGAATTTATCTTTCAGAGATTTTTATCTTATAATGGCAAATACTACTAGAGCAACATTTACGACTCAAAAACATTTCAGACTTAATGTTCTGTTGCTAAAAGGATTAACTCAACTCATTCTACAGTAAAACTAAGTGAACTGGATTTGATTACCTACTAATACTACAATATGGATGGCTAAATCAAATTCATAAACGCATCACTTAGTATTGACTCACACTATAGAAATAAATCTTTGCTACAAAAATGAATTGATTTAGTAGACACATTCTCTACTTTAGACTAAGCTGCGTGAACTGGATTTTCTTACGTTCAACCATGATAGAGGCTTATCACTGATCTTCGTGGAAACTCTCATAAAAGCAATAAAATCTTAAATGCCGGGAGTGTAGAAACAGCATGAGAGGAGATGAGCACAGTGATAAATACCGAAGAAAAAACACAGGAGAATAATGCAGTAGAAATCGATTCTATTTCACCTCTGTACATGTGTACTTAGCTACAACCACACATACTTATTATGATATGCATATATGTAATATAGACATAATAATACTAATAGTCATCATTAGAATTTACAACTTAAAGTAACGCCTTAGTAGCTTTATATTATTATACGCATTGTTTCATACAGGTTTGTCGTGCTTGCATTTATTAAAACGAAATATGAAATAATAACTACCTATGTGATGAAAAGGAATAATAAGAATAAAGCCTTCTCTCTCTCGCCCTCATCAATATCATGAAAGATAGTATACGAAAGTATTTCTATTTAGTATATAAGTGCAAGAGACATGCATTGAGAAGAGCTCACTCAACTACTTCGAGAAATAACTTGCTGAGACTTTGGTTGCTTTCGCGTGGTTAGGTGTCAGTTAAACATGACATATGTAATGAACCAAAAGATACCTACATACGAAATAAAGGTTTACTCTCTGCCATGCAATGTCTACCATTATTTTGCCACCAGCAAAGCATCTAAGCGATGAAAAGGTGAATAAAATACCCAGCTCCTCTACTCATCATACAAAGACAGACGAAATCAATTGAATCCTACGAATTTCTCATCTCCTTTACTATGTATCATCGCATCCTTTTTCTTAAGTCTCAACCAATACAACCAACTTCAATAAAATTTCTTTCATAAAAACAATCGACAAGATGACTAAAACTTGCACTGTCTAATATTAAAAGTCTCATTTTTGTGTCTATTTTCTATTGTAATACCATTTGACTAATTTGCAGAACATGTATAAATATTGTGACAATAATTTGCAGGTATGGTATAGCATTAGTTGGGTAAACAACAATCACTAACGTTTGAATTGAAGATAATAATACCTTTGCTTTTCAACGACAGAAATACTTTAGCAGTTAATTACTCAATTCTTTTATACTACAAACTGTATAGATTAATAAATTCCATGAAGATTTAGTAAATATAACAACATTGGAATATTTACATTTTCCAAATCTTAGCGACTTATTCCAGGATTCTGTCCAAGTTGCTGACAATGATAAGCTAATAATAAAAATAATAAAAGCAGGAAGGAAATTATATGATTGAAGTTATATTTGCATAGCTTAGATAGGTACCTAGTTTCTTCAACTTTCTTCTATTCACTCGACGAGATAAATTAATATATGTAATGGTAAATTACAATTACAACATAGTGCATTAAAACGTTCAAAATGTCTCTTTGTTGTTTTCTACAATAGCATTATATACATAGATTAGTACTGTAAGTAATAGCTCTGCAGAACTTACTCAGTAAGTAGAGAACTGACAATAATAAGATTGAGCTGCATGAGTAGTAGGGGAAATTATATATACATATATGCGTTTAGTTTGCACAAGTTGTTTGGTTTGGTTTTGCATAGATTTTTTAAAAGTTGATTTGCGGGGAGGACTGGGTTTGACTTGGCTGTGACCAGACATAGACTGACGCAGACGAATAGAATGGCTGGACTATTGCTAAGATTCGAATTGGACTTATAGATAATAATGTGATGTGAGTTGAGAGATGTTGAGTGATGCAAAGATTTTCTAGGCTGCTGTAGTAGAAGGCTTTGACCTGCGTCAGGGGATGAAGGAGAGGAGAGCGGATGATGAGATGCGATGAAAAACTGGAGTGAAGCATCTGAATCGAAGGAAGGCAACTAAAATGAGCAATTGTAACTTGTAAGTCAAATGCTGAGCTATCGAATGGTTTATAACAATTCTAGTGTATATACTAACTAAGAAAATAGTAGTTTAACTACTATGCATGCAAGAAGAGATAGAGATAAGTCCGCAGAGAGTAAGGAGACGCGTCTTGTAATGTAAGACGAGTCAACTGAACAGCCGCAGGTCACTTTGATTACAATTAGCGGCTTGTTTCAGCCACATCATTTACTAGTTCTCTTATACGAAGCTATGCAAAGCAACAATGCAGTAGCTACACTTTAGTGGTTTCCCTCCTTCATTTCACTCAATAGCTAATAGTAATATCAACTACAATGCCTAACTATTTATCTCCTAAAAATCCAATGCCGATGTAAAATGGGAATATCTCTAAACGTTATAAATCCTGATATATAGGTACTTAGCATCCATCGTAAAATCAAGCCATACAGCAGAATAGAAAGACGACTTTTTCAGAAAAATCTTTCTTTTTCAAAGGAGCTTAAGCACATTAAGGTTTCTATAGTCCTTTTCTTCTTAGCGTCAGCATGGTCATTATTTCTGGTTTATTCGTATGCAAGTTGCAGAAATATTTTTCTGATACGATTGGAATTCATAAAAATGCAACTTTTCCATTCATATCTGAATTGCAATAGGGAATCGTTGGTATCTTGAGTTTAGTCTACACATTTTAGTATGTATTGTTGTGCTTGTATCTTCCCATGGTACTTAGGGGTGCTACTACATTTCTAAATTCCTCCTACATATCACCAGATATCCTTTGATTTTTTCGAATTCTTATCTAAAACAATTACTTACTCAAGTAGGTAGGTACTCACCTACTGCAATATATATCAGTCACATAATTTTTACACGCATATCATTATCAAATGTGTTATCAGTGCTACAGACTGATTTTTACAAAACAATGAGTAATTATATTTATATTTATCGGTTCGCTTCAAGTTCCATCTACTAATTAACTGGCTACTTAACTGCATGACTGCCATTAGCATTTATATAAGATATGATAAAGAATTCGTTCAAGTCTTTAGCTTCATATATAAACTATAGTCATTCATGTCACTTACTCGTGTAGTCGCGTAATTAACTTACATTCATTAAAATTTCTGAAGGGACGGAGCAGACGGGTTAAAGAAATGTAAATCTAGTAGCAAACAAAGGCTACAAGGTTGACTTCCTCATTTTGCATATTTAAACCGTTTGAAATTCAAATGATGGAATGCACTGATTTAAATTGGCCTCTAGTCTCTGAATATTGAAGCGAACATTTCAAATCATTCATTTCAGACAACAATAATTTTGCTTTTAATTGTGTGTAGACGGCCTGCTATGTATCACTACTGTATATTACCTACTGCATTGAACCATTTAATTTCTTTCACCTTCATTCAAAGTGATTTCTTTAAAAACCTGATTTTTGATGTTGTAAATTATCATAATGATATCATGCAAGAAATGAGACTACTGCATAGCTGATTAAATTTTGACTATCATAACGACGTATAATGTATGATTATAAAAGTTGCATAGTGTATTAGTTACGCACATTTACGCACATTGCTATAAGCTACCTACTTATTAGTAGTTAGATGAGATTACTAGAAGAGAGGCAATATGCTAGCATATGGATGCTACTTGCATTTAAATTATTCGTCAATTTTATAGTCAAACAGTGCATCATCTCATGGACTGAAATCAGTTGCACTGAAACTGAGTGAAACATCTAAACCAAAACAAAGCAGAGCCAGAGAAGTGAAGCCAAAGCCAAGTCAAGGGAACTTAAGTGAATTAGAAGAGTCAATTAAATGCAAAGAACGTAGAAAGTTTCCCTGTAGGCCTTTTCCTTCTTATTTTGACACGCAAGGCAGGCAAACCAAAGAAAGTCAACTGAACTGAACACAAATGAAGTTCTCTTCTTTAAGTTTATAAGAAGGCAGCCCAACAGCCTTATGCTCTACGCTCTACTCGCCATAATATCTCCACAACTTGCAACACTATAATACATCATCATAAACTTGGCATTTTACATTTCACTGGCACTATAAAATTTCTGCACTACTCTATGCAATTAGTATTAGTCTATGGACAAAGAGAGCTCGCAGGATCAGTCTGCTCACAATAAGTTTCGTTTTTGTGGTACATATTGTGCAGCCTAGTGTTTTATCGTCGAATATGTGCACAGAATAGTTGAATGTCAAAGAACAAGGCACTCTTTTCCAAATCCGCCAAATAGCTATCACAAGACAAACTCTAGTCTTCTATTAGTACATAGCTACTATGTATAAATAATTTATCTTGCACGCATTTGCATATTATCCTGCTCCCTAATACAAAGTACAAACACGTAAGATGCATAATGTACATATAATATATGTAAAATAGTCCCTATACTAAATACTAGTTGCAGATAAAACACAATTAGCTAACCTACCTACTACCTACCTTTACTTATAAAACATATCTATGTATGTACCTAGTACAAAGTTACTTTAACTTGATTTTCCTTTGAGACTTAACTGAAATGTCGTATCGTGTCTTGTCATTGTCCTCTTTGTTTTACTACTCATTAGTGTTGAAAATCAAGCTGAGTGATAGGAAGCGAGCAAATACACAGCCCTTTCTTCTATATTCACTTACACCACACCATTATTAATGCTACACGCCCAGTTTCATACTAATAAGTAGCCTAGGACATATAATATCATTAAATCAGTCCGGCTACTTTACCTAAACATCATTCCCTTCCTCCCTCCCTTACAAATTAAGAGCAAGAAAAACAGGGAAAGGCACACCAATTCATCCAACTTTATCAACTGGTGGATATAGTAGGCTCCCTCCACTCTCTCGTATCATTACAATTACATCACAAATATATTATGTACATACACATATGTAACTACATACATACATACATAGCTACCTTGTACAGTCAATTAAAATAATTTCAAGGAACATTGCACACTGCAGAAGCCGTAGAATAATCCAAGTGACCCTATCTAATCCAATTTACCAAAGAGAAAACAAGATAAGAGCAAACTGAATTATTTCATGCTATCTACTTGCAAACTTATACATTACCTTCCCTTACTTTACCAATCGCTCCTCTCATTCTTAGCTCACTTACAAATGATAGTGATACGCTCACAATATAATACACAAAACATACAATGCACTTAGTCGCTAGTGGAAAACATATGATTATTATATGATGAAACCCTTAGCTATAGAATCCGCATCTTTTATATTCCATTATATACTTATAGCTATAATATTAAGTGTAGTAGAATTATCGAAGGATAAGAGACGGGATTATTATAGGATGTTATTTGCATCATTTGTTAGGGATATTCTTATAGGTAGTATATTATAGGAGTATCGTATTCAGTTATCCGTGCAACTCGATAAGATGTAAGACCGGTTGAAAAATTACTCCAAGTGTAATTACGATTGGAAATCATGGGCGAGGCTACATTATGATGATGGTGATTATTATTATTGCAGTGTATGTTGATAGCTCGTAGTCTTACAATCTTGTCTTGTCCATCTTGCCATGGCCTAGAATGGCTCTCGTCTGCCTCTCCAGTCAAATATTTTAAAGTTCAACTTCACAAACAACGTATTTTGCACCCTTCACAACTCAAAGTCAACTCAACTTGCATGATATGATGGCTGAGACAATAATCCAAGGTTCTCGCTCTACTTAGACAATAAATATTGGCGACGACTGCATTTCCACCCTTTGGATTTGCACACATCAGTTTCAACTTTCATTCTAAATAAAGATCTGTCTGAACTGTGACTTAATAAAAAGTGTCATAAATACATAATATGATACGATAGCAGCCACCAGCCACTATTATTAGCTAACAATTATAGAAAGAGTGCCAGTTTTTTTATTACTAAACTAAAAATTCAGTAGTGCATTAGAGTTTAGGATTGCCAGTAAAATTGTACGAGCTACTGTACATAATGAAAGCTTTGAGAAGTAGAGTGCTTCTCCGTCGTGCAACACAACAACATGCCTAAAATTATCTAATCTCAAGTAAAAACAAAGGGGAGGCTAAATACATACATTATTACTCTGTCTGGCAGAATTAAATGAAATTGGATTAGATAAAATGAGTAGTTGAGCAGAGAAGTAAACAGAGGCCTTTAATATAGTAGTCCTTCAAGGATAGTTTTACTAGTTTCGTTCAGTGTGTTATTTGTTAGCACTGTATTATTTCGGGACATAACTAAATACATAACCATTTTATGAATGTACATATTCGGTGCACAGAGAAAATGGCAAAAGGCAAGCAAATCAGAAAGTAAAGAGAAGAGGCAAAATGAGAAGGCGATAGTTTGGTTCGATGCAATAGAATATTGCGTGCAAAGATATAATAGTAGAGTGTAGAAAAGGCAGAGAGACGTCTGTGAATTGGACATGGAGATGATAAAAGAAATAATAAAAAGGAAGGGAAAAGGCAGAGATGCCATTAAAAGTCTTTCAACTTTAATATCTTCATTTCCTTATAGAGCTCAAGTGAGTTTAGCTCAGTTCACTCCAATTCAGTCACAAATGGAATACAATAGCAACTAAGTAAGTAAGTAAGGAGCTCTTCTCTAACTAATGTATTAGTCCGGCAAAGGCTGATCTTATCTTATCCTGAAGAAAAAGGCTGCCGGTTTGGACAGAAACGACTACCGGACACTGCACCGAACTGCGACTGATGGAAGTTACTTGTTTCTCCCTTTAATACTACACCAGTAGTAGGCTAGCTAACGTTGTTACTGAATGAAGCTACTGTTTTATGTATATCTGTGAAGAGAGCAAGAATCAATGACATGACAGACAGACAGACAGGCACTCTTTATAGGAAAACAACCTCAAAATCCAATGTCCACTCTTCTATAAAGCCCACACTGTCACATCACAGAGAGAGGGAGAGATGTATCTGTTGCTACATTGGCTTAGACACAATGGCCGGGCATTACTGGATTCTCACTATAGACAATGCAATGATGAGAAAGCAAGCAACGTCTTGGAACAAGAATTGAAAACCTCACTCACATACAAACACACACTACACACTTCTATAACCGGTCCCTAATAATAAATAGTCTAGCCATATCTTTTATAGAGAATGCATTATCTTGCGTAATTGATGGACAAAGAATAGAGAGAGAGAAAACTGCACTAGAGCAGCCTGGACATGTGAAGCCATACAAGTAAGTAGTCTCTCCTCTCGCATGGATATTATTATGGAGCTACTTGGAAGAAAACAGGCTAGACTACTACCAAGTAGCTAATCACATGGAAGATATATGCGGATCGGATTAGATAAAATTCCCACTATGTCCTACAACTACCTCCACTTATTTCTATTAGACTAAGACAACCTCCAATGGATACTTCTCTCTCTCCCGTCTCTCTACACATAACACACAGATACACAGAGCTAATAGAATTTTATCCCTTTTAAAATGCAGTACATGCCTACTGCGAAAATCTCTAATTTAACTCATGTAACTATACCTATAAATAAGATTGCATTTAGTTAAGCAAACTCTAGTCAGCCACGAAGCTACTGCACTTTGATTTTAATGCATAGTTACGACTCTTTGCAGTGTTGTACGCATAATATTTTATATAGTTACCTATTTACTTCTTACGTAACGTGCAACCAATTTATATCATGTACAGGTTTCTCGTACACACTGAGCCTTGATATCCTCTTAAAATAAATACAGACAGAGACGTGTTCTCCATTCTCAATGCATTTGCACACATCATCACATAAGATCGGCTACTGATTCTGCTCATTACTTCAGATTATGCTGTCGAACCGGACAGGAGAGTTTTCTACAGGATAGTTAGTGCTATATCTCTGTAAACTATAGTAAACATTGCTGTGTACATGAATTTCTACTATGTTTTACTCTATTAAAGAGTCATTAAAAGAAAAAGGAAAATATTACAAGTGGTTTAGTTTATAGGGTTGACGTAACGCAAGCAGTGCGTTGCGTTGCGTTGTTCTCCTCGATTAACTAACATGGTGCTATGTCATGTTATCGTAAAAATAAAATACACACACACATGCACTAAGTATATAAAGCATTATAAAAACTTGTAGATAGTTGATATGTCTCATTAAGTATAAGAATTCACTATAATGTAAGTTAGATAGGTACCTAAAGTGTATAACTTGAATAGGAATACATCTTTGAAGTACATAGCATAGGTATTTTGTATTTATGTAGTATTACTAGCCAACTGAAACTATTCAAGATAAAAGGAGTTTGCTTGCTGGTTCGGTTGAGCGGGAACAGATACTAGGCGAAAATAGAAACAATAAGTAATGTAGAGAGAGAAGTCTTAGGGAAAGTAAGTATTTATTTGTATTATAGGAGTTAGCATCTTAAACTTGCTGGAATATTCCTGTTCTCTTGTGTTCCTTGTGTATAAAACGGAGTTTTACTCCGAATTTCGCCTTATCTTCGCTCTTAGTTGAGTTTTGGAAGTTGCTATCTCACTATCACTTTTGTGTATCACCCTCGACTTAGTTGTTTCTGTTTCGCTCTCGTATTTTCTGCTTTACGTTCAGCTGGTTCGGCCAGGACAACATCCCTGATAAATTCACGACCACTAACACGAATTTGCTTTCTCGAGGCACACATCAACCTCACACGGCACATGGGAGCTAAGAATATGCTCTGATAGCCATGCCACGCTTTCAGATACCAGGATATATCTCTCTCTCTCATGCTACACTATTTACTGCTATATGCTCCTAGAGCTAGTAGAGTATTTATTTACTACCCAGCCTGTCCTGCCCTTCTAGCTACATACACACACAAACTATCTGTTGTAGTATAATAGTATCCTAGGTTTTTCTGAAACGCACTGCCTCTCTGCCCTTGTCTTCATATCCTAGCTTTATAAATTACAAGAAGATAACACTGTTATTTCATTTTCATTGTACAAGGAGAATAGAAGGGTGTAACTTTGTACACTTTCCTTGTCTCTCTACTATTCTTTAGAGTCTCAGTATCTGCACAAATGGAAATCCTGATTTCTTCCTCAGGAGTAGCTACTAAACTCAGTTGAACTCCTTTGTGCAACTACATAACATAACTATACAAAGGAGTGGACTCCTTCTTTCAAATTCGTTTATCCTCTCTGTAATTATAGTGATTTGATTTGTTCAGTGTAGTTGGATGTAGGATATTAGAATATCCATGTAGTGAGCTGTTAAATCATTTGCATATATGTACCATACGTAATATTACAAATGTCCATATAGCTACCACTGCACATGCTATGTATGGCAATAACCAGGTAATATAATTTGTGTTTTGCTCCTCTGTAAAGTCCAAAGGTGTGTGTAAAGATATGATAACGATATGCACACATTTCACGCATAAAACTATAGAGAGTAACAGTAGGAACACGCCTTTGTCTCTACTCAACTCCTACTTGAATCTAATATATTCAAAATTGGAAATACTTGTCTCTTGTCGTCCGTCCAAATAATCAGTCAATCCTCTTGAGTCTTTGACTTTTCTTTCTATATATCTTCACACATTATCCATGAACCTATATACATACATACTATGAATCAGTTTACTTTAGTTTACGCCAAGGTGAAGCAACACGAGTCAAGTTTCAACTCAAGGCCTTTTTCCTTAACACAAAGATACAGGTGCATATTGTACATAACATTACGAGACATACGTAATCTTAAGTTTCAATACTTGGAAATCCTATTCCTCGCTAAACTTTAATCTTGTCAATATATTCTACTCCTCTGACTGAAGTGCATGCTAATGGTTTATTTGATCTACATCCCACAACAACTTTGCAAACAGTTGCAATTCTTAAGCTTTTGACTTTTCCTTTTTCTCTTCTCATGTCGACATGACAGACAGTTGCTCTTACTAAGAAATCAAGATTTCCTTTTCACTCTACATCTTCTAAATGTATATAAATATAAACTATTTTATTCAAGAAAACACATTTATAGTAATATAATTCTTTCTTCGTCGTATTTTTGATATATTTGTAGTAGGTACACAGTTCACATACCTAACTTACTATATTTGTATAGACATTTCTTCGGAGAAATAGATACACCAGGGCAAAATAAAAACTTTTAACCAAAGTAACAGTAAAACTTGACATTGACGGGAAGGGCATATATCTGTGAAAAGTGTAAAAAGATAATACGGGTAAGCAGAGAAAGTATAAGTCGTAGTGAAAGTCTCATATTTACTTATGTACACTGTTTTAAGTGCATGCGTAGTATTTCCGAGTAAGAATCCTTTTTGTNCGGGTAAGCAGAGAAAGTATAAGTCGTAGTGAAAGTCTCATATTTACTTATGTACACTGTTTTAAGTGCATGCGTAGTATTTCCGAGTAAGAATCCTTTTTGTGTTAAAGTAGATTTTTTAAGAGGAGGCTATGCGTAGAAGTTCTTATAACATATAATATAATTATAATACGCGTATGTATGTAGTAAAGATAAGCGACTACCCTAGATACTTAGTAGTTACATATATTATTGTAGGTACTTATCAGTTGAGTAGCTGGCAAGCCTTTGGCAAAAGTCCGTCCGTACACGCATACATGTAGCTATATTATTCATGACGAACAGACTTATCCCTAGTACCTACCAACTACCAACCTACCTAAGTAAAATAGGAAAGTGTATTTAGGAATCGTATATTAGTTGGAGTAGATATTTACGTACGCTTAATATGCGTAACAGGATTACGCATAGTGCACTGCATCTACTTACATATCTAGCTATTTACATGTACTTTGGCTTCAGCTGACTTTCAATCAACTCAAGTTAAACTATAAAAAAAAGTATTCCTAGGATGGCAGTAGGTAGGGAAATTGGAGATAGAAAAGAAAGGGGTTGATGGCATTTGCCTGCTATTTACTCAAGAACATATGCAGTGCATTAGGGATTTCTTTTTATGAATAAGAGAGCTTATGCCAATATTTTCTTGAAGCCAATCCTCTTACATTAATATACTTTCACATCACTCCACTTTATGTATCTAAACTTGTGCTTTCTACCCTTTTACTCTTTTCCAAACGGGCAAGTTATGCATATCTGTACATTGTTAATACGTCTTTAGCTATGTAGCTACAATCTTCAAACCTAATGTACCTCCTCCTATAGCAGTTCAAGTTACCATCAAAAAAACAAGAATTTATATTTACTCACTTAGACATATAAATATTATATCTAACCTCCTTAATTTCACATTCGCCTCTCTCCTCCTAAATTTCCGAATTCGGAATTCTACTACTACCTACTTCTATTCTATGATAACATAATACCTCTGTGTCTACACACACATGAAACACTACTAGCTACAACTTACCTCTGTTCCCAGTTAAATGTAAAAGATTTACAAGGAACATAAAGAAGGCAAATGCGACTCACTTCACTTGACGGCCATGTGCCATCTATCCGCCCCGGCTTTCTACCTATGAATTTTACTATTCAAAAGTGTTTTCCTAGCAGCCGATTTACTTTTGTCTGCATTTTCCTCGCCTCTTCTATCCATCCCATCACATCATCCTCTCGGAAAACAAAATTATACGGGAAAAGCGATTTCCCGCACTCCAGGAGGCTAACAGCAAGAAACAACGTAATACAAGCAATCCTTCCAACTCTTACTCTATGTTTACACATAAGAATTACTACTACACCTTTCAAAGGCTTAGAAAAATAAAAGCTATCTACTATATTCTTATAGTAGTCATATTATTATTATAACTGTGCCTATATGCTAAAAGTTCATTCTACCTTCCACCTACTACATTCATAGCCATGTGACGTACTAGTCACGTTAAAATATAAAAAAAACCTTGCACAAGAACTTTGCCACTGGACGACTAGTAAAGCTCCATAAAACATTCTACTTTGAAATGTGTTTGTGCAATAGTTTATATTTTTCTCTCAACCATTCATTCAACGATATAGCAAAGATGAAAACAAGTAAAGAACTCTTGTAGCATCTATCTTTTCTCTTCCTTTGACATTGTTTACAAAGAAATAAACGTGATCCCCACAATTCATATGGCACAGCAGCAAAATCCCAAAACTTTGTTTTATGCTCAACATATTATGCACAACAAGTTTATTTCATCTGTATCTTTTTAACGGATTTTAGTCACAACTCTTTACGAAAAGTCCTTGTCCTTCTATTGTAGTAGGAGTCAGAGCAGAACAGCAGAAAGTGTTCTCTTTCCAACAATACTGCTAAATTACAGGCTTTAGTATTTAGGACGTATCACTATCATCACTCTACTATGTAGCTTTCAAAGCATTACTATTAGAAGAGTGACAGGTGAGATGGCTCAGATTTCTTAGCATTGCCTGGAGACACCCTGTAGTTATCTTGACATTCATTTGACTAGCTCATCACAAAACAAGTGTAATAGCCTTACTTATTGTTAGTTCACTAAACAGTGATAAGTCTGACACAGATACACCATTTATTTTTTATAGATGTGTACTCTACCGATTTATGTAAGAAAATCCCATAACGTGTATAAAATACCAATACATCTCTATAAGGACATTATATAGATGTATAGGTACATATTATATTCTCTGATAAAATATATAGCATAGCAGTTGGTATTCGTCTCTGGGTTCCGTCGGCACCTTACTTACTTATTATTCTCTTATCTTGTCTTGTCTCACTTGACTTTGACATTGTTGTTCTTTTCTTACAAATGTTTGCCGACAGCAGATCCTATTGCATTACAAACAACATAACAATTCTACACTTTTTTAGTTTTTTACATGATAGTGTAGCACTACTGGCGCACTATGGGATGATTCTATCTGGAGGTGAATTTTTTGTTTTATTATTCTGTAGAAAATTAGGTAAAGGATACATGATACTGCTATTAAAAAGATACAATGTACTGTGTTAAAAGAACAGTGGAGGTTGAATAGGTAAATATGATATAAACTGTGTAAAGAGCCGAGGATGAGATATTTTCAAACATTGCGCATTGTCTACTTTGATAGACCGGCAATCAAATAACGACAGTTTCATTTGCATACATACACACATACAGTGTGTATGTGACATACTCTTATAACAGTACACAACTTACGACATAGATTTTGGTAATTTCAACAGAGTTGATTCCCTTGAGGCTGGAAAGCACATTGGACACACGAGCGAGTATGAATGAAGAGAACATAAGAAGGTCAATACGAAAACGGTATACTACACATAATTAGATTTCTTTCAGATAAAAAACTTTGTGTTTTTTATTAAAGAAATTGTATGCATAAATAAAATGCTGACGCTAGTGCGGCTCTATTTATGTTCGTATTATGTTTAGTGGTTTAATACTTAAGAATTTTATTGATTAGGAAGTGAAAATGCCATAAAAAGTCAAGGAAGCTCTTATTGAGACTAGGCAGCAGTAGAAGACATGACTGAAAGTCTTAAGTCCGTAGGGACAGTAAAAAATAAAAGATACCTACAAGTTTCTTTTCTTTTTTGGATTCACAGAGAAAAGTGTAATGGAGAAAGAGAGAGAGGAAAAAGGAAATCATAAACCTAAGCGGGGAAAGAAAAGCCAATGTAATGCTAACTCTTCTTCCTTTTTGGATATTATAGGAATACATATGCTAAGCGAATGGGAGCAGATAACATGCTCGTTTTTTATTCTTCTGCACTTTCCCACAAGTGCATGGATGTAGTATGAGGAGCGTAGATAATATGTAGAAAATAGGAAGCAGTAGTACGTACGTATGTGGTGTGTAGTTGAGCAAAGGATTTATGTGCAATAAGTAATACTGAGAAAAAGATTCTCATATGTATTTGTAATCGTAGATACACACAGTGCACTCCTACTTACTCACATAGATCCACGTAGTAGTAAGTAGGAACACATGCCATATTCGATATAGATACATAATAATAATATGTCTGTGTGCATCTAGGAAGAAGTGCCGAGAGAGAAGAAGAGAGAAACTTGTGAACAGGAAAGAATAGAAAAATTCCATCGATTTCTGGATCAAAGGAAACATTACACTTCCACTCTCAGCTCTAAAAACTATCGCTTCCCTACAAATACTACAACCCACGGCTTATATACACGTGTACTTACACAAATACCCGTTCTCTTGCATTTAAACCTAACCGATGTGATGTCAGTGACTGATATCACATATCACAGTCCCTCATCCTTATGGAAAAATATGAAATGAACACACGTACTCACATGTACTTACCTTCTACGAATGTATTTCTATTCTTCGACATATCTAAACTTAGTAGCTACTACAACGCTTCCCTTATTCCCAATATAAAATTTCTCAAAAGGCATTTGCACTCTTGTGTAACGACAACAGTGACTATAGGTTAACATTCTCTTTTTCTCTAACATTGAATCAAACCAAGCAAAACCAAGTGACTCAAGTCAAACCAAACCATAACAAAGTTGCTACTATCTATCGTCCTTATAGCCATGGCCAATACACTGTCTGTCACTGTTGGATGACACGAGACACAACGGACAGAGCAAGGCTACATTGTAGTAATGTCTAAAAATAAACTTATGTGTATACCACTGTCATATTATTATTATGTTTACGTTAAGATATGTACCTACATTGCATTATATTGTACACACACATACCCCAAATAGTATCTATCAATCTATTCTTATCTGATATTTTAAAAGTGATGTTTGCCTCAGCTCCGTACTATGCTTACAATTTACTATTTCGTAATACTACAGACAATACAAATATCTTTGGAAAACAGAAGACAGGAAAAAATTCCTTTCTCTTCCATTTATGTCTTTCTACGCACTGCTCCTGTAAAATAATATAATGCGTACTACTGTAAAAGCTAACGTAATGCATTATAACACATATATTCTTACTTGGTTTT
>JABASI010000642.1:0-34634 GCA_019776505.1 Tomocerus nigrus
ACACCGTCGGTGATTCCCGTCTCCTGTAAAGTCTGTGCGTCTGTGTTTCCGTGTCACCGTTTTAGAAGTCAATGACTTTTTTTGTAAGTATGAATTCGATGCATAGTTTTCACCAATTAGACCATTGGGTTTATTTGGTGAAATGGATGGGTTTTGGATTTTATATTGGCCCCAGTTAGACGTACAAAACTCAGGCTATGTATTTTCACTTTTTACTATACATAGAGTAAATGTAGATAACAATTCCATGAAGAGGAAAATTAAATTAACGCTGCTACGTTTCCTTATTCAGTCTATTGGTGAAATTATTTTACGTATATATTATATATAGTTTTTCATATACTCTCAAATTGTGCAAACCTCCGTTGGAGATCTGTGCCCTCCTCCGTTTGACACATTTCTTCCCTCTAAATTGCTGATTGGAATTTGAGCTTGCTCCCAACTATATTCTGCAAAAAATTATTAAGAAATTAGTAGCTATTCACATTAACAGACTACCTTTTATAAAATATTTAGAGAATAAAATTAAGCATTCGTATTAAAATGATGTCAATTATTTACCAACTCCATCTCCAAAAGTCTCGTCATTGAGAGCATCATAGTCATCATCAGGCTCAGCAAGAGCATCCGGATCCCCAATCATGGTGACAAAAATTATAAAAAAACTGTCAGCTATAAAAAAGGACCTATTTCCAAAAAGAAAAAGAATGTTAAATTGGGGAGTCTAAAATTCTAAATAACACTTTGGCAAACAGAAATAAACAAACCTTAAGCACCATTAATGATCTTCCCCAAAAACACAACAAAATTTACAGGCTTTTGAGTGTTTCCGGAGCATTCGCAAAGCACGTAACAATAGGTAGCTCAAAGATCGTCATCCAGGACTGAACATGATATTTTTGAGTTTCAATGTTTTTGGATAACTTTTCTTGGCCTCCTTTTGCTTGGATATCTACAAACACACAATGAATATCCACAGTTATTAGTTTCAGGTGACGCCATTGCTAGTAATAACGTAACAAATGGTTAATGGATTTTGACTGAATTATAATGAAGAACTAAATATGTTTTGTTGATTTTAAAAGCTAAATTAGGAATGACTAAATATGTAATGTATTATTCTTTATTCCACATTTATCACAGTCATTAACAAAACTGCAAAATGCATGTGAGAATTTATGAAATATTTGTAGTATTCGTTGCGTAGTTATTCATTGAAAGACAATTGAAATGCAACTGTGCCCACAGTGTGGGCTTAATTTAGAATACGAATAATAAAAAGAAAGAAACGTGAAGCAGCCAATTAAATAGAACAGTGTAAATTACCTTCAACTTTTTATAATAGTTACTTATTCCTTTAGGGTCGACGGTTTATTTAGTATCAGTGCGAGAAGAGTGGAATTCTTGATAGTAAGCAAATTAGAATAATTTGCATTTAAAAGATTACAGGTTAAAGACGTGTATTGATGGATAATGTCAAAATGTGTGGGTGACTATTTCGGCTGTGTGTACTATCTACAAACTACGTAATAGCAAAAAGCGGGGAGCAGGCAGGCCAAAAATATTATTTTGCTTTCTAGATGTACAATTTCACTTTGTCTTTTTATATCCAAAGCCTAAACAATGGTCGCTAATAAAGAATTAGTCCATTGGAAGGAATAAAAGACGTCAAATTAGAACGATTGTGCCATCAAGTCAGTTGAATTGGCAATTTTCTGAAGGATAATAGTGGAGAAGGCTCTGGGAAATCAGGCAGGGAACTAAAGTAAAGCAACTATCAACTGTGTCTGTAGTCGCTTCACATTGCAACTACAACTTGGATATTATGCAAAAATTCTCTTTGGTGCATGTGTGTAAGTAATGCAGGGAGATTTAAAATTCTCTACTTCGAGACTTCGAGCACCTAAAGAATTGTTTGTTTATGCACTTTTCTCTCTTCGGGATCACAAAATAAATCCAGCACGCCACAACACACACAGCTTTTACTACTATCTACAAATCTTTACTTTTGTCACCTGTCTTTTATTGTGCTAGTGGTGTGTTAGTGCCGTAGTAGTCTCATCGACTCTCTATTATTATTATCTAATGTAATTATTCTATTGTATTTTGTATTTTTTATCCTATTCAATTTTGTTCTAAAGACTTAGAATCTCTCTACAACACAAGTACCTCAGAATTTGCAACTCCTCGAATTTATTAATTTACAAATCAAATAATTTTTGATGTTTTTGGTTGTGCAGTGAAAGGGTGGACAGAATATAGTACAGAAAATCAAGATGCACGTGCCAGACTGAAGATTAATTCTTTTTATTTGGTCAATCTACATAACCGGAACGTATTTTTGCCGTGGTATTTTATTTTAAGTCAACTGTATGAATCTTCTAGTCAGCTGTCAACTAGCAGCACAAATGAATCTACAGTGGGACGGAAAAGAGATTGAACTTATGTAGCAATAATTTTAATTTCAAACGAATGAATTCGGAAATGGTAACCTGTGATCCTGCAGCTGGCAGCGCAGTGGCTAGCATTTGAAAGCTAGAAAACTGCAAAAGAAAAAGAAGAAAATTTCTACGTTGATTATTTTGACGTACATGTCTTCTATAGTTAACTGGGAACTGGACATTTCTCATTCAATCCTCTTTGAAGAATTTAACTTTAGCATCAGACAGAAGTGGAATGAGGAACATTGTAAGAAAGTCATAATTTTGTAATTTTAATTAACAACATTTTCATTAGTGCATTTTGAAATGCAACTTCTAATTAAACATTTAATTCCGCATGCAAATTGCTCTCATGTTTTCTCAAGAATGTAATGAATTCTTCGGAAAGAGGCAGTGATTGAAAGTGAAAGTGCTTCTCTTATGTCTTCAGTAGCAATTTTTCATTATTGTTTTATAGTTATTTTCAATGGGCGATATTACCCCGATTTATCCTTTCATTCATTCTCAAGGTTTCTGCTAGATTTGGCGATTTTTATGTTAACCTTTGACTAATTACATTGATTAAGAGGGATTACATATTTTGACAAGTTAATTTAATTTTTTAATGTACATGCGTGGTTACCAAGACTGACAAAGAACGTACATATTTTCCTGAAATTGTTTTTATTAATTCCTAAAAAGAACGCATTGCTCTTTAATTACCTATTCATAAATTTTAGCTAAAAATAAAAATTCAGTAATCTAAATATATATCTTAAGTATTGTTAATCAGTTCCAGGTAATTTTGCTATAGGTATGTATATCTAAATAATGATTTCATTTGATATTTTTGTAAATCCCACAGGCGGACTTTTTGCAGCTATAATCATAAAAAGAAACTGAATTCTCGACTGTAGTGTGTTACAGGCCGAAGTATCTGAAAAAACAAAAAGTACCACTACCACTACCCTGTATTAAGAAGGAAACTATGCGGTATTAGCGGTAATCGATGGGAATTGTTTTGAACTCTTCGCCGTAGTACAAAATTGTGAGAGTGAATCTGTGAACTATTTTTATGAGTGAGAGTTAACAGTGATCAATAAATCGATGTGGAATTATTACTCCATCTGCCATGCTAGAGACATAGACTTAAGGAAGTTGAACTGTCTACGTTAGTAATTTTATTCTGATATTGTTTCCCATTGTGTTATGTATCACATATAAAACTTTTTCAGTATTTTTATTGTATTTATATAATTTTGACTTGAAACTTGGACGATTTTCAACTACGAATATCTACCGGTGATAATAAGAAATATTGTATACATTATGTTTCATTCAATACTGAAGCATAAACTTGAAAGATAGGCAGCATGCCAAGCAAGTATTTACTTTGTCTGCTACATTAACTTAACATCTCATCTCATTATTGTAATGGTTAATGTACATGCATCAGCGTATTATTTTTAAAATCTCACAAGTCATTAGACAATGATCTTTAAGTTTTGTATTTATGGTTAGACGATTGATCAAACAATTTATCCATTTTCCATCTGCCTACTCGTTTTTAAGTATTTTCGTGTTTAAATTTCACTTTCAGTAATGTGAATTTCTAAAGTGACGAAAAATTGTATTTTATTTTGTTTGAAGTTTTGTGTTTAAGACTACAAATTCTTTATTTAGTATTTTAGTAGATAAAATAAGTTACTTTTTATATTAAAATTGACGCAACATTCCAAGCCGTTGTTCTGTTGTCAGTTCGCATATCTAGACAATCGATGTTGCGAGAAAAATAAAGCAAGACGAAGAGACAGAAACAATTACAATTTAAGATCCTAAAATATAGTGAAGCCGGCAAAATGAAGGCTCCCGGAGGCTATAATTTCAATAAGTTATTGGCTGATTCTGATATCGAATATGAACAAATTAGCCACAACAATTCATGGAGCGTTATAAGACTTCCGTTCAGAAATTTAGCAAGACTCACATTGTCTCTTCCTTTAGGAGGATTTATATTTTGTGTGTTTTGGGCTATTTTTACTGATATTGAGTCAGCTACGTATACTCATTGTGGGGTAAGCTGCTAAATGTTTTTATTCATTACTTTTCATTTGTGTACACCATAAATCAGATTTTCTTAATTTAGTTTTATGATTTCTAGGTTCGAAACTATCTCCCGTCTTTATCGGCGGCGATGGGAAATTTTGCATTGTCCCAGGCTGTTTGGCGAATATGTATAGCCCTCCATGCAGCGCCACGATTTATGGTTATTGGAATGTACTATCGTTATTTGAAATCAGTCATTTACGGACGCTACTTGTGGTGGGCTGCTTTAGCTTGTCTTCTTAATGCCTTAGAAAATTTGGGACTTATTGGACTCACTTACGTCTCCTCCAAGGAAAACTATAGTACGTTTATTTATTTTTGAATTATGACAGGTGTGGATATAACTCGAATTAATTAGACCGGGGGAACTATTATTTCACCGTGCCCTTTTGTGTGAAAAATTAATAGTTCACCCCGAAAGGGTGAACTATTAAGAGTGTAAATTACATGTAAATTTTGTATTTGTGGCCAAAATTTCGCGAAAATACAATAGTTTACCCGTGGGGGTGAATTATATCGAGGGGGTGAACTAATTCGAGTTATACGGTATAATGATTATATTAAAATAAGCTAATTATACTTTTAATTTTTGTACAGGAATCCATGAAAAATGTTTTATCATATTTATGATATCATCCGAGCTATACATGCTGATAATGTGTGGTTTGCTGTATAGCAGTAGAAATATACCTGCAACTAGTCTTGAATCTAAAAGTTTAAAAGTTAAATGGAGTCTGGTACTCGTCAATTTGATCAGTTTTGGCCTAGCATGTTATGTATTTGTAAGGCACAACGCTTACTGCGAAGAAGGGAGTAAGTGACAATTTTATTCTCCATTTTTTCGATTTATGAATTCTCTGAAGATAATTGGAAATGACTAATTTTATTAATTGATGGATTATTTTTATTGCAGTGTACACAATTTTCGCACTGCTGGAATATATCGTAGTACTGACGAATATGGGATTTCACATGACAGCCTATTGGGACTTCTATGACCGTATTTTGACAATTGGTCCATACGGATTAAAACTTCGCTAATTTAAAAAAGTAAATTTATATTTCCAACATGTTATACTTAAAAACTAACACCAGATTTACTATGTAGACATAGGTACTCACATAAATAGTTGCTTGTTGGATATTGTATAAACTGTAGTTAATAAGTAGCAGCTCTTGCTTAACCATAAGTTTTGGCAAGCGTATTTACTTATTCTTCCCCGGTGCCTCCCTGCTCCATAACAGTGACGATGAGCTCATGTAAAGTCTGCTCCTAAAATGTGATTCATGGTCCAGTATAGTATGATTTAGTTTGTCGTCTTTGCACACATGTGTTCAAACATTGCTCTCGCAGTTTCTTATTATAATAATGTTGCCATCATTATAAAACTGTCAACTTAATTTCTGAGATGATGGTTTCATTAAACTTGTAGAGTAAACCGTTGAAAAACTCAAAGTACTTGACTCAATTATTTAGAAAATGTGATAGATATCTTTTTTGCTATTAAAACGAGTAAGCTACAGATAGACAGCTTGTTTTTTTCGGTTTTCTCTGTAATACGAATTTGAAATCGCCAAGGAATGTTTAAAAATCTATGGAAACGGAAATGGTGTTGCCAATAAATATGCATGATACGTATCTTGAGATCTATACATATCATTAATTGGTTGAGTCATTGTGGCTTTTCAACGATATACTCTGTGAAGCTTTTTATTTTGAATGTCACTTTTGCTTCTTCAGAGATCTCATAACTCATCAACAGCTGCTCAACCCTTGTAAAGCTGTAGAAATAGTTGTAATCTTATTGTTAGTTATTTTAGAATTTGATCTTTTTTGTAGGCCCCAACTTGAAGTATTATTATTTGTGTGTAGCTCTCTGTTTCGATCAAAAAATATCATAATTTAGTTAAAAATCATAATTTTTTATTCCATGTTACGATTAAGGCCATGTTGGAAATTGATTCTCTCAGTCGTTGAATTGTGTTACATATACACCCAACCCAGTTTGTAAGCAAATACCAGCATTTGAAGTTTATTTTATTAAGTTAGAGTATATTGTATATAATTATTGTACATGGTGATCTAAAGTAAGTAAAATTATTACATTATGAAATTGAAAGTTTTGTTAAGAATCTAGCGAAATGAAAGCGCCAGAAATATTATAAGGGTTGTTTTAACAGTTAATTTTGATATATGATCGCCAAAATTTCAAACTTGCCACTTGCTTGTCCTGTCTGCTTGGAAATTTGTTCAGTTGACATTTGAACAATTCCCTGCCATCAAAAGCTCTTAATCTTGTGAAAAGGCCTTTCAACAATTCAATAGAAATTACATGAAATAAACTTGTGGAATTCTCAAAATGTAAAAATAAGTATATTATTAAGTTTCTAAAATATTTAGTACCTACTTATATTATTTATATTTATTTACAGCGTGAAACTTAAGTATTAAAATTTAATTTATCTGTGAATATGCCACGAAACTTGCGGTAGATTAATTGTGAATGTTACACACAATTATTTTTTATCTGCGTAGTTTGGAGAATAGTTGTGAATCTTGAACAGTGTGTTGTGTTATGTTTTATCAATTGTGCTACTTAGCTGCAGTTGCAAAACATGCATGCAAACTAAATGGAATGAAAAGTATTTTATCATGAAGCTAAAGCTCATATTATGCCAATATATTATAGTTTGTTTTTGTTAACCATAGGCTATTGGGTTTTTGGGGCTGTATTATTTAAGTGTATAGTGATTCAGGTTGCTTGCCGACAGATAAACTCAGTAGTCTTATTAATAAATGTGAAATGTTTTGGTTGTATTAAATGTACCTTTTGGTATTTACAGAAATTAAATACCTGTGTATTATATGTAAGTAATTTGTCTTGTCTTTGTATTTCTTTAGTTTATATAAGATAGTATTTGTTTTATATAGGCTATACTGTAATACTTATTGTACTTGCTTTCCCTAGCAAACTTTGTCATGTATTCCATATACAATGCAAAAGCATATTCACACAAAACCAGGGTATATCTGAATTCATATTGTCAGCAATTGTGCACACTCCTAAGATCGATAATCCGTCAGTTTTATACTCACACTGACATTTTATTCTGTATAGTATGAATGAATTGAAATGAATTCTAGAGAACAATTAGTAGAGTAAAAATATATCAATTGAATTGTGTACATATAGTTATTGTACTAAATTAACTTTAACGACCATTAAAGTGATTCTGTAATCGTGTTGTTATTTTCTAGTCATTTAATAATATGACACAGAATTGTTAATTATACAATTTTTAGTGTTGCCATTATGATAAATATAAATGAATTGGCCATTGGTACTTATAAATAGATGTACATATTTATGTCTTATAACATTATAATGCAAATTGTTAAATACATTATAGCTAAAATTAAATACTATTTTGACTTTATCTATACAATCTACAGTAGACATGTTGTAGGGTGTTCAGACATTTCTTTGTCAATTCTCAGAACCAATACTGAAATGCACATCTATTTGTAAAAGCAGCAATTGTCTCATGTATGCAAAATGTGAGTGAAGATAGTAATAATATATTGTATAGGTAGTGCAGTATTTTTTCTTGTGTTACTATTTATCCTCACCGTAGGTATTACTTTTAAGAAATGATAGCCATTACGTAGAGAATTCCGTCTTGATGTTCACTTTCAATATACATAATACATACTATAATAAATTCTGTATCCGCAGAAATTTTACTACTGAAAGCTGCATTATACTTATGTACATGTTTAAATGTGAGTTGATTCTATGATAATGGCTGATGGTAGATGAAATACTATACTATAATATGCAATATACTTTTGTAGTATATAAGGAGATTATTAGACAAATAATCTATCAAATCAAAATAGAACTGTGAATTTGACAAGATGAGATTAAATCAAAATTGAAATAAAATATTCTTGGTTACAAATACGTTTATTTCTACCTGAACCTAACTTCTCAATTCTCATGTACATATCCTTATTGAAAAAGTCAATAACAAACCATCGAATTGACTTTTTATAGCCTCCTTCATCGTAAATAGTAAGGAAATAAAACCTGGTGCCAACTCTGCTTCGGTAAACATTTTTGCATACTATTAGTATGTAGCATATTATTAATATAAAGCATGAGGGCGGGGTATCACATTGTTTAAATATTTCTCAAACTGTTACTCCGACATATTTAGTAATTCAGAAATTAAATAAATAAACTTCCGGAGTTGTTGCATTTAAATTCTCCATAGGTTGATATAATGGAAACGTGGTAGCTTGCTTAACTAAATTATTTGCCATATTTACATACACGCTTACTAAAATTTACGACAGTAGTGGCAAGTTCCTCTGTTGTTGTAGGTGTACTGTGCACTTAAAATTGTGGCGTTCATACTAGTTCATTTCACAGTAGTGTTACGGACCAGGTTACGGGAAATGCATTATGCATTGCTGTCTTGCTGTTGCCTATAGCTTACAGTCCTACTCTCCGTATTTGCATAGAAAAGCAATTATTTCGTAAGTTTCTAACTGCGTTGAAGAAATTACATTTATAAAGAAGCTACCTATGTAAATATGGCCATTTAAATTTTCTTTTGCAATTACAGACCACGTTGACGTGCTTAATAACTATAATACCGTCCAAATGAGTACTGCACTGCATAATTCCGTCGGTATACAGTAATAACAATTGCCTGTGCTGCGAAAAACGTAAACCAAAATAACCCAATTTTATGTGTGTAATTATACCATACAATAAATCAGTAAAAAGGTAAGTCATAAGTATATATTATAATGATAAAAATGAGCACAGAACACATAATTTGAAATCCTGGTTAAAAATTATAATAATATCTATAGAATTTTTAATATTTGTGTTTGCATTCTTTGTATTCCCATGATCAGTAAGCTGTACTTACAGTATCTAAGTATGCAAATGAGATTTACTAAGTACCTACCAACCAACCACTATCTAAACACATGTATTTTAACAGAAGTAATAGACGATGTTCTAATAGACGTTAGTATCGTCTACTAGTTCTAATATACTGCACCCTGCACCCTGCACCTACTCATAAGTGAATTTGTAAGTAATGCTTGTGATGTAAGGGAAGAAAATTACTTTAAATCTCTTATTTAATTTTGTTGCTTTTTCATCATGCGTGCAATCAGCAATAACAATCTCACAGGTAAGCAACAAATAATTCTTTAACAATATTTCTCAGACTTGAGTACTTGAGTCTCAAATTCCCAATGTATTAATTGCGTGAATCGTTGCGTTTTCTGTAGACACACTGTAGCCGTAGCCACTAACTGAATGTTGTCTTTTAGGTCGACTGGCTTTGAGACTGTAAAATCTCAACAAAATGGTGCGTCGACCCCTCGGCTCTCGGATCCTCTCTCTCTCTCTCTCTCTACTCTCTATCCTCATCCTCTACTGTGATGAGACACAACAAGTTTGTAACAACACACAGTTTGAAGTTACGGAAAGTTGCGTTGTTATACATTGTAGTGAGTGTGAGTGTGACTATGAGTAGTGAGCCAGGTTGCAAAGTATTTAAAAAGCCTAAGCTGCTGGGCAGAGTTGGTGAGCTGTAGTTGTAAGGCTATGAACATAAGACCAAAACAACCTTCGGTCTACCTACCTAGCTATAGAGACTATAATAAACGATTGGAGTATGTATGGCCTATGCTCTGAAGGTACAACAAACATACCTGCCATATCTACGAGAAAACATTTGCCATTGTGTGTGGATAAAATTCTTTTAACGCTCTTCCTCAAGTTTAAATAATTATCCTCCAACCAAAACCTAGCACTACACTGAGATCAATTGAACTCCATCGAATTTAAATGTCCTTTGTCTTAAACAGTTATTTAATATGAGCGAAACATCGCCTGATCTATTATAGTATTTTAAATTATTTAGCACAGACAAAACATTTTAACCAGTTGACACAATGATTTCCAATTGTTTTAAAAATATAGCAGTCACCTCCAAAAGAATTATCACGTGCAAAATAAAATTCAATTGATTTGTTTTTATTTCATCGCTCCTAAAGATAACTGGCTCCACCGATTATATCTCCATTGATTGAAATTCACAGAATTTTCTTTGTGGTGTTTACTCTGTATAACGTTTAATTTTTTACATGTGCAAGTGAAACGTTCAATAATGAAATCAACTGAAAAAGAAATCGTCAGGGAAAAATAACAATAAATCATTTTAATGACAAAAACATTTTTGGTCCAACATATAAATAGATCCCATTACGGTTGCTACTATAAGGGGAAGAAATACAAAAAGAAAATCACTTTTGACATTAATGTGTAGAAATAATACCGCTAGAAATCAGGGTGATCCAGTAGTATTTGCAGAAGCAGTCTAGTAATTTAAAGAACAATGACATTATCTCAAATAAATTCTACCTAACTGCTCATGAATTCGTGAAAATGACGAGAACGTTTACTGCTGTAGTTTCTAGATAAGGCGCAGAATTGTTGTGAAAGTTATTCCAACAGAAGCTCCGACGATTAGACCGTATTTCAATTCACGTGGAGGAATGGGAAACCTTCCACTCCGCAAACATACTTACTGTAAAAGATTGTTAGATATCAGAAACTTTTAGAGATAGATAGTCAATGCAAATAGCCCACAAAAATTCCTAAGATTGCGTACACTGAAATAAACTGTCCCTCTGATAAACACTATGGGATATAAAGTACAACTAATCGTCAAAAAGTGTCCTTATACATACATTACTCGTCAAACAAAGACTATCTGGCTAAGGCATAATGTGCTGAATAAATATTTGATAAACTGTTAGCCTAAATAATGGAAAGACCATGATCCTGTCATATCTTTGTTCGACAGTGAAATTTTCTATATAAAATGCTCCTCTATCGTCGTATATAATAAAAACCGAAAATGAGCTCGGGGAGCAAAAAAAATCGAAAAAGATGGGATTACGGGCATTCGCCTGGCCATCGAGGGGACAGAACGGTTTCCTGCATTTCCGAAGTGTCGATGACCAGCACAATTAATTCGACACTATCACCTCAAACCAGAGAAACCGTTCTTAAACTTAAGAAGATTCCCGATCCATTTAGTGAAGATATGCAAGATGTAAGTTTTTCTATCTTTTCCCGGTTTGCTAAATTTTGGTGTTTCATATTCATTTCTGCAGATTCAGCTTAATTTATGGAAATCTTATACATGAATACTGAAAACACGTGTATCCATTTATTTAGGAGAATTCTCATTTCTGTGGAAAATTGTTAATGTACCCGATATTCAATTTGCAAAGTTCAACGTCGTGTAGTTTTCTTTTACTAGTCTTTTTTAATTCTAGCAAAATTAAATTGCAGATATAGATATTGACATAACATAAATAACGATATATTTGAAATTTTTAGATATCTCATTCTGGAATCGTTATTGTAAAAGCTTGTAAATGTTATTTTCTTGGTCATATTGTTTTGGAAATATTTATTTCTAATGTGAAAAAGTTCGTTAGGCCCTTAAGTTGTGTTTTTATTTTAAATTTCAAATGTATTTAATTTTTGCAGATTTTTGATGACTTCGTAGCGCATGTAGAAGAAAGTTCCTACGAGACCGTCAATCTATCAGAAACGAGCCTTCTTCTATCCGGTGTAACGAAAATTTATAGCGCTCAAGTTACTAATCTTCACAAGTCGATTCATGAACTGGCCGAATTTGTGACAAAAAGGTAAGAAATAGCCAAATAATTATTTAGTTATAATCAAGTAAAAATACATATATGTAAATCCAGAGTTTTTGATCTATTAGTTGAAATACCTATGCTATATAATATTTAGAGAGAAAAAGACAAAAGAAAAGAAGGAGTCCGAAGGCGACAAAAGCAAGGAACTTCAGAATTGTGATGAGCAGCAAGGTATTCAAAAGGCCTCTTTGATAAGTGCAAACGAAGAAAATGGGGAACAACAAACTTTAGTGTCTGAAAATACAAGCGAGACTATTGAAAAGCACGTCGAGGGGGATCTAAATAAATCTGCTGTAGAAAATAATGCTGAAAATCCTTCAGATGTTCCGAGTGAGGTTGGGGTGGACATTGTTTCTAGTACAGATTGCCCAATAACGGATGATTGTGATACTTTAGTCGAGTCAAATACATCTAGCGATGATAAAGCTGGAGAAAATTGTACTTCCTCAACAGAAGGTGAAACAAATGCCTCAGAAAAAGGTATTGCTATTTACTGTGTATTTTTTGCATACTAATTATACTAATAAATATTATTTGCATGCAGGTAGTCAGTTTTTTAATGTATTTAATTCTGCAATCCTCACTATTTCATAATTAAATAGTTGATATAAAGCGTTGAAATTTAAAGATTCAATACATGGACCATTTTTTTTACATTTATTGCAGTACCTGAAGATAAAATCACAGAACCAGAAGGGAATTTAGTAGAAGAAGTTTTGTACGGTCCCCTATCTGAGTCTTCTATGAAAGCTCATGTAGTGATTGGTCCTGGTCCTGTAACACGGAAACGGTTAATGTGCTTTAAAAATTTGCTGAAGGTGATTACTTATTTATTTTTTAATTTTGCTAGCTGGCACTTACAAGCACTTACATGAATTTAATTTATTTGAGCTACACATTAATAAATGGAATTATTTATTTTTAGGACGAGCCTGCAAGAAAAAAAGACCGTTTTGATATTGTTTTACCTCCAACATTAGTAGCTTATAATGAAGAAATGGAAGACAGCGACACGTACGCTGGGGATGAAAACCCACCTGTATTGGAGTTACCCACTCCCCCACCAGAAAAAAGAAAGAGGAAGCTAAAATCCGAGGAGACCTCTAAACCAGAAGACGCTAGCGACATGGAAGACACGGAGCTCCCGAAAAAATCTGAATCGGAAGTAATAGCAGATTCCAAAGCAGAAGAAGCAACCCAACAAATCAATCTTGCTCAAACATTATCTATCCCGACGATTCCAAATTTCGCACCTGAAGATCAGGCATCTCTTCTGGAATGCATCAACGAGTTGCACTACCTGCCTTTTACCTTCGAGCTTTCAAACACCGATCTTTCTATGGCCTTTAGCAAAACCGTCGATAGAATTTGCAGCATTTTTCAAAAGTACAATGTCCCACTAAGCCGAGCCATGATTAAAGGTGAGTATAAAATATTAATATTTAATTAGGTTACAGTCATACCTACTAGACTAATGCATCATTTACGGATTAGATCAACCCAAGTAAGAATTAAATTTGAACCATCGTAATTATAGTCATTTTAAAACTAATGTAGTGAAATTTGTGGGATTTGAAACATAGCTTACTTAATATTAAATGTTAGTATTAATTTTTCTACCTATTTAGTCTTTTTATTTGGTGCATGGGCATTAGAAAAGCCGATGAAGGATTAAGATTTGTGTTGAGGATATTTGAAAGTATTTTTTTTGGATTTCTTTGGACGGGAGCGAAATTTCATCGTAATTGGCATTTGTCGGCTTACGTAGCGTATCAAATCAATTTCTTACTTGGGGAAACATTTTTCTTGGAAGAATTTTTCACTCACTCACACTCACAAAAGTAGGCAGTTAGGCTTAAACTCTTCATTCAAATGAGGACAAAATTTTAGAGCATCTCGTTTATTTACATTTATTACATAGGAGTACCATACAGTCTAGTGTCTATGTTGTATTTATTTAGTAATCAGGATCTATCAATCATGTAATAATTATATAATTTATGTGCAAGTGCAAAGTACCTTTAAGGTTATGAATGTAACTTCATTTTTCTTCGAGTAAGCTATCTTTCAGATTGCGTCTCTTATTTGTACAATAACATTAGTAAAGAAACAGGACTAAAATATTTCCTATAATTATAGCATTGAATTAGTTTTTGATCAAAACAATTAGATTTTTTTTTACAAAGAGAGAGGAATTGTTATGAAAAAGACACAACTTAATTATAATAAGCAAAAATGCTTAAAATAATGATAGATATAACAGAAAATTTTAGTTAATATATTAGTGATGTCAAATTGAAATAATTATACTTAACACCGTAAATAGTGTAAGGCAAATCAATGCACATTAAGGAAGATTTTTCGCCGGAAACACTATAATCGTACGGCAATAATTAGTCAGTCAGATGATTAACGGCGCAGCTATGGTACTCTAATTCTCCCTGTTGCAACTTTCCAAATACAGTAAACCATACGACTTATATACTTACACATTATTTTGCATATACATAATTAAGGCACGGTACGGTATGGCGTATGAGTGTCACGAACCGGCATAATTTTATTTGGTGATATCACACCATAACCAACTAAAACAATATTTTATTTATTGATTAACTATATAATGCATGGAATGGTACAACCAAATCAATAACATATTTTATTATACTACTTACTGTTTCACGACAACATCATTTTAACCGACATTGTCTGATTTTGTTTGGGTTTATATTTAATTAAGTGCTGGTTATTTCTTATTTGGTAATTATTTATATACCAATTCGTCGCAAGGTGTGTTAAAATATGTTTTTTTTTAATTTAATGCACTTTCTGACTGTAAATCTTTCCCAATAGATTTTTTGTCATGTCCTTCAGTCTGTTGAATGAAACTAATGAGAACTATAATTCAGTGTCGTGTACTATAACTGATAATGAGTGTGATTTGCCATAATAATTTTTGAAATGATTACTATTTGTATTATGTGTACCTACCTTTGCCTATTAATTTGTGTTAGTGCTCAGTTGCCTAACTAGAAAAAATCGTGGAGTCTCAGTCAGTGGGGTGGCCTGGTCGTCATCGTTATAAATCTATCACGTATGATTCTGCATAAAATATTTGCGCTGCACCGAGTGCAAATTGCTCAAGTCAATAAATATGTTAATGCAGCGTATGTAGAAGTATTTTGAAAATGTTTACTGTTTTCCTGAGTTCCTTGTCACAGTACACATCTGTACTAACAATGACGGGCTACAAAAGTGCTAAACATTATTGACACTTTCAGCTTGAATTGAAAATGTTACAGGAATAATTTAATTATTTATTGTGAAATCATATTTTCCTTACGGACAATTTTTAAATTATTTTAAATAAATTTTAGAAGATAAAAATCCCGTTGCCGATGGCGATGACTTCAACTTGATGACTCTTTCACACACTCCGGATAGGCTTTTTTTGAGTGCGCTTGCAGATAACCAATTTTGCAGTGTTGTTTTTGCCACTAATATCTTTTAATGATTTTATTGCTGTTTTAATAGCAAATGAAAAATATATATGCAATTAACCAGTTATTATGTAAATTTCGACCAGAGTGGCTTTTAAATACGATTTGCTTTAATTTGGCATTTTTGTGAAGGCTACCAGGTAAAAGAACAGAACGCTCAATGCATCAGCATCCATGAAAATTTTGTTTTGAAAAAATTGTCACCAAAAATATGAAATAATGGAATTAATGAATACGTTTAAATGAGCATTAAAATTTCGGAAATTAAATTGACCATTAAAGAAGCAATTGCTAGTTTTACTGAACGTCTAGCAGTAAAATAAAACAGGAATTCGATTTCAAATAAAATAGATAAAATAAATAAACTTCAAATAAAAATTCAGCAATTAAATGACAATAACAATTTAGAATTTTAAAGTAAGACATTCTATTTTTAAAACTGGAAAATACTCTTTCCATACTAATTCACCAGATATACAATTGCTAAATGCAACAAATCTACTAACCGATAACCGAATTAAATTCCTAGTAGTGGACTGCCCCACCAACTTTTATAAAGTTGAAATTTTTTTTCATGGATGCTTATGCCCTTATAGTATCAGTACCACCAGTTCAATTGCCTTAATTTATTAATTTTTGAACCACTAACTCTGTTGTTGCGTAATTGCCAGTTTGTGCATTAGGGCAATTTTGAGGCTTTGTTTGATTTTTGTGTAGGCTGTGTACACTCTATTTGAATTATATTTAATAATTGCATGGCATGAAGGCATGAAAATACACCAGCTGAATCGCCATTTTAATATAAATATGGTTAATTATTTACGTATGTTCATTAGTAGCATGCATTACAAATAATTACAACAGTACCTAGTAAGTTTTAGTCGCATCCAAATCATCCTCCCCTTCCCTTGACCATCCACCTTTCAAGTAACACAAAATAAATTTTGTCAACTTTTCATTTCCTGTAATGTAATATGTAAGTCTAACACAAACATTACGAAGCATTCTCCGTTATCCTCATGCATGGGGAACCAGATTAATATCCCACAGAATTCAGGACACACAAGAATAATAGGAAATAACTTATCTGCATATTGTTATTGTAATGTTTCGCTTTGCAACTGCGATTTGCAAGCAAAAATGGGACAGGCTTTGAACAAAATATATAATAGAGATATTAAATAAAATAATTAACTAGGTAGGTATGCAGTAGATATACATTGACCAACAGTAGAGGTAGAGGCTACAGCTTATAAGTAAACATAAATAACTTTAAATACATATTGGTAAGATCAAAGAACTACTTATTACCAAAAGCATTATTCTACTATTAACTTAATCTTTGATTTGTGAGCTTAGGTAGTCTAAAAAATTGAAGTAGTTATGTTTCGTGAAATATAATTTATATGCACGCTCTGCTTCCACTAATTTTCTTTGCTTGCTTCAGTATATATTAAAGCTATTGTTACGGGTTAAAATATCATTGACCTGACGAAGCTTACCAAATACTGACCTTTCAAACGAAATCCTTCGAATTGGCAAAATATCGGCAATGAATCAATGAATGTATTTACTTAGAAATTTAACAGTAATGCACCCGCAAGGCTAAGTAAGCTGTAATAGACATCAGTCGTTATTTTATAACAAAATTGGACCATATAAATCTTTTTTCGTTGTTTTAAGCAACTTCTTTTAAAAAAGTCAAAAACTTTTAATTACCTACCTATCTGGAAAAGTTGATATGGAGAATACTTATGCATATTATTATATCTTTATATTTCAACAAAAGCAACAGTTTAACAAAAATTATTTTTACAGTTAAATCTCTAGCTATAAATTGACTAATAATATCTTTGAATGAAAGCTTGTCTGCAATTTATAATTTTATCTATGATGCTATTAATTACATACTCTATGAATGATTTGACTATGCAACTAATTTGAACAACATTTTAATGCTGCAGAGAAAGCCACTAAAAATTCATTCCAATGTAGAAGCTAAAAGGTTTTCGTTTGAAACGTCAATTACGTGTAGATGATTAAAAAGTTTGAAATGGAAAGATGATATCCCTGATAATATTATAAAAATGTTTGTTACATCAGTATGTGACACAAAATATTTTTCAAAGACATTTTTACTATGTAATTACAAATAACTAACTTTTCTAAAATAATTTTAAAGTGAATTGATATTTCTGTATAGTGAAATTACACTCTTTTGGGGTATTTCCTCTTCCATTTCAACCCTTACCTATCAAAAAATTTCAATCCATCTTTCGACATCCAAATCAAATCAAAATTATTAACAATGACGCCTATTTTTGTAGCCGCCTCAGCAATGTGCTCTGGTATGGTCCCCAAAGAAGGAAGCCCAGCCAATGGTGTTCATGCAACTCTGCATAAACAACTGAACGGCATCCACGAAACTTTATTAAAAAATTTTGGTACCCCTGTGGAAAAAGTTTCGCAGGATGCGCCTTCTGCCGCTGTCGTTGTTACCGAAGAACCAGCGGCACCGGCAACACCAGTTGTTACCGTAGAAGTAGAACCTGCCGAGACTCCTAAAAAGTCCAACAAAACTATTTTCGAACTTACTCCGGAGAAAACCGTGGCACATAGTAGAGAAACTATCCGAACTATGATCGAAGAAATGCAGCGGACAATTGTACCGAAATATGCCAGAATTCCAATGGTAAAGCCTAATTTTACATCAATTACTCATCCGATTTTTTGATAATTAATGTACATAGGTATACATTAATATGGAGTAACATTGAAAAAGTCAATTTAGCAAATATTTTGCGACACTGAGAAGTTAGATTTTAGTTCTTATTTGAATTCTTAAAATATTATTTTCTTACTTAGCTTATGATTTCCGCCCTTGCAAATAAGTGATCCATCAATTTATTTTTTAAGAGCTAAAGGCTGGAAATTACCCATTACTTGTTAAATTTTAATGGTTTAAACAATATTGTTTTGAAATCTGTGCTACGACATTTTTTAATTCATCCCCGTATGTTTTCAGCAATAGAAATAGGAAATTAAACCGTCTATGTACCTATAAATCATTTTTGTAAAGATGTAAGTAATTGACTTAAAAATTCAATTTTTTAATATTAAAAATTTATATAGCTAGAGATTGTAGTAAACGTAAATACATTTAAAACTTCAGAATCGTCTTGGTAATTTGGATTTTCGGACAAAATGATTAAATGTTAAATGATTAGATGAATTAAATCGTCATAATAAATATATATATTTTTCAGTCTAGATAGTCTTTATGGGATTTGGGAAATTATTTTTGTGCATCTTTTTGCCTTTCTAACGTCAGTGACTGCAGACAATTTTCCTTGTGTCACAACATTTGTAACATCACAAACAAATGTTACGGGTGTGCGAATAATGTTCAGCCATGTGATTTGGTTCCTAGTGCTGAAATTGAATAGGGCAGTGATAAAATTGAACAAATATTTCAGATGGAAGAGAACACTCCTGAGTTTTTCAAACGAGTTACAAATTTCGAGAAGAAAATGAGGAAGGTTTTAGATGCGGAGGCAACAAAAGAAGAGTTCGACGTGCGTAAGTATGAGAAGGAGGTTTTAGAAGTGACTACCAAAGAAACGTTGGAGCAGGAGAAAGAAGACGAAATTCAGGTTCCGCTGTCACCTATTATCAACACAGTATTAGATCAACCTTCTGATGACGAAAGCACCAACGATCTCGATCTAAACTTCCAGGGATGCTCATCTAGTCGATCATCTTTTGAGGGAAGTCGAACTAGCAGTATCTGTGGAAGTAGATGGGTGCCACTAAGTCATATATTCCGCCACATGAAGAAATTAGAAAAAGTTGAAGCTTGTCGTCTATTTTACGCCGTCCTCGCATTGGTAATTTGACCTGAGTCTCTTTAATCATCACTAACATTATTAAATAGTGAGAGGATGACTGTAGCATGAGAAATTGCATATTTTTTTTGTTATCGTTTCTTTATGTTTGTAAGTAGGCCTCAATGTGTTTTTGCATTCAATGTTGACTAATATATTTTTTTAAATAACAATATAGCTTAGCTATCAAAATCTTGACATCAATTATGACCAACTGTATTCGGAGGAGTCAGCCCGTCTCACTGATAAAGCGTTTGACCATGAGCAAGATGGTAAATATCCTCGAGGCGTGAAGATAATGACAAGCAGATGTCCGGATGTCGATAAGGATGAAGTTTACGTCACGGCATTGACATCCAAATCCCGTACAGAAGAATTCCGTGACTTTATGATCCAGGAGTCTAGAAATCTGAACAACAACAACAAAGGTACTGAGAGCTCTTTACCTAACGGAGGTGAGGATTATGGGATTCAAGAGGCCAAGGAGGCTTTTGTGGAAGAAGTCGGGGACGACTACGTAGGTCAACTCTATGGTAAAAGAGGTAGAAAGCCAGCCAAATCCCTCCCAATCCCTTTTGTACCATTTCCTTTAAGACGATGACTTTTAATTCTAATCTCATTCGCCTTGATCTCAAAATGTTTTATTTCAAACACTAAAGGTGTTACAACTTTGAAAGTTCTGAAAAGTAGTTTGCTTTAATTTCAACTTAGGGGCTATGATTACCTATGGATATTTTTTTCACTGCTTTCATAAAATTTTCGCTCTCGAGGATTTTGCAGTAGGAAGATTAGCAGGCGATAGGGAACCTTCAGTATAGCATTATTATGCCTTAGTTAGTAGTTATTTCTAAATTAATTCGCTGGAGGCAAAAGCCTAATTTAATTACCAATCCAACCGTACGAGTTACTGATGTATTAATACCTATAGGTACAATCGTGTGCCGAAATTCTTCCATTTGTTTAAACGGATATATTATTATTATCATTATTATTACTTAGGATACTAAATTTTCTAATTATGAATTAATAAGACAGCCCATTGAATTTTATCATTTTGATTGCGAGGTTTTTCATCCTTTGTGGAGGGTTATTAGTTACATTTTTGTTTTTATAGGGTATTTTAATGGTGCAATACGGAAAGTATTTTTTTGTTTTAGATAGCAATAAATAAGGATGATTTTACTAATTTACATAACACCCAGCCGGACCATACATACTGTCAAGTATACGGGTTTTTGAAAGTTTTGAATGAATTGTATGTGCCTACCATTTATGTGGGTGTTTAGTATAACTGCCGCTATACACCAATAATATCAATCAATTTTTGCTAAGGATCTATATTTTCTAAAGCAGGCTATACTTTCAACACCCACTTGGTTCTAGGGCACGAAAATACGGCAGCCAGGTAGTTTAGAAGGAAATTTCCTAATTCTAGCTATTAGGGTAGGTAGTTTTGGAAACATCGTGGAAAGGACTGGAATTGTAAATTGTTGCTGGCTCAATGATTAGTCAATGAATTCACCATTCACCTGTATCAGTATGGTTTGTGTAGAAGGCTATTCCGTCATTTATTAACAGTAACAATGAGGGTGATGAATACAAATAGGGCTGGACTCGATGTGTTCCTCTTGTTGTTGATATTCATAGTACAATTAAGCATATATGTGATTGTGATGGTAGCAAATTACTGTAGTCTTTATCAATCGTATTTGTACAGAAATACTATCAACTATAATATATATCTTGACCATTTAATACATTTTCATAGATTTATTTATACGAACAAATTAGTATTCTTATACTATTAGCGAATTATATTGCAAAACATATATTATACTACTAGGTATTTAAGGTTTGTACCTTTTCTATTTATTATAAAATGTTTTTTAAGCTTGTACATAACAAATATTCTTGTGGCAATATAGTAGAGAGATAATAATTATATTCTGATTATGATGTTAGGTTAGTTGAATAGTTTTATTCCACGGATAGGATATAAGGATGATGTTATAAATTGTGACATTGCACTCGATAGCCACCAATTAATTGTTTGAATACTGCACTTGTTTAAATTTCTTTGAATTCGAAAAATCTGTTATCACATAATAGTAATCCTAAATTGCTCAACTTGCAACTTTAAATATGGAATATATCACTAAATGAAGAAAAGCTTTATTTTCTTTTGTTAAAAGTTTACAATTATGTCCACAAGGTGCAAAATAAATAAACTCAATCGTACAACTGGGAAATCAAAGCAATGTACTTTTCACGTTGTGTTCTGTTATCTTATGCTCCCTAGTTTTACTTAATCATTAAGCACATGACAAAATCAGTGCCAGTATTATTTTTGAACGTGTTAGGTAGGACCATGCTGTTGAATAGAATTATTGAAATTAATTAAATATACAGATGCAATGTAGGCCCAAATTAACTTATTATATACAGGTACCTATCCATATTGACATGACAGTCAATCAAAAAAATTTAAATCGGACTAATTACACTTTAAATACATTAAAATTATCAATTTTTATTTGTACTTAATTTAGCTGACCAAACAATCTATTGTATGCCATAACATAATGCTATAGTTACGAAAACAAGTATACTCTAAAAATGTGAGTTCTTGATTTTTTTAAACTAAGAAGCACAATACTCCAAATTGAGTTGTTTATTAAGTTCACTGTAATGTTTATCAGACCTTGTTTTAATGATGCACTACATGGGCTACACGCTACACTACATGTAGTGTCAACACTTTGACGCAAATTGCATTAAAGTTGAAAAATATTAATATTTTATTATCTCATCACCCCCGGTAGGCTTCCCCATTCACATGTATTCTAAAGATTTTGTTAGCTTTTCTTCGTTTTGTAGATTAAAAGCTCAGGGAAATTTCAGTTCTGATTCCGATTCTGATCATTACAAATATGTTCGCACTTGTAATGAATACATTTAGTTAGGACAGGAATATACTGGGAAATATTTATAACGGGCAACTTATTTCTCAAATTGAATGTGTGACTTTTATCTGACATTATTACATTAAACTTATATTAACTAAATATTTTAATTGAATTCATGAATGCTTAAATGTTTGTTGCTTTTTATGTGGCTTTAATGTTTGTCATGCCTGTTTCTATGTATTTGTATTTTATTAATATCGGTAATGTGTGTACGTATTCCGCTTTATTATTATGTGCTTTACCTAACTACCTAATTTTTATTATAAAATATGTAGTAGCATGACAAGATCTGTAGCTAACAATACCGTGTCAGTTGCATTGTAGTAATTAGAACACCAAGAATAAATATGAATTTCAGAATTTTATTTGTTCTTGTTATGAAAAATTGTTACGCAAAATAATTTACCTAGTTACCCATTGTAGTATACTACCTATTTAAATTAATCTATAAATTGTATTTTCTGTATGATTCAATATATTTTTTTCAAAATAAAGATTGGTCGGTAATTATTTTGACTACTAATATGCATTACTGCTGCATTGCTTCCCAAACGTTTTTGAGAGTTGTTATTGCTTGACTTATTAAGTGCAATTTTATTTAACAATCGTGTATTGACGACATGATATTATTCTTTAATCTGCATGTTTCCCAGTCCAGTACCCAGCAAGATTTCGAAGTACTTGACAGAACTTATAAATAAATTCCGTTGGGCCTTAGTCATTTATGAGAAACTGTTATTGTCTTTTTAAAATATTTAATTTAGCCCCATTCACAAAATTAACTTTTAAGCTTCAGTTGCTTTAATACAGCTATATTATATTATAACATTATTATTAGGTACCCGATTAAAAATTTCACAGTAAACCTTTCAAAGTATTAAAATAATATTTATTCATTCGATCTCAGTATATTGTAGTCCATAAAAAATGATAATGGTACCTACGCATTATTCCTAGTTATGATTATAATACATATTATATTAATTATATATTATATATAAACAGAAAAACTGCCGTATAAAGCTTTTAATCGTAAAAACAATATTATTATTTTAAAAGTCTTTTTTCATTTAGAAAAGCTTTTAGACGTGAGGTTGTGGGAGAATACGTGGGGCCTCCTGGTTTTTCAAAGATAATGCATGGTTTTGATGTGTTTTCTTGTCGCTCAATTGTCTGTTAGAAATATTTTTGAAGCATGAGTTTTGGAGCCTCTAGAATAAAATTGAGATAAAAATTATAGAGAGCAATTAAAAAAGCTAATTATGTGTGAAACTTTGACGTATTAAATGACCCCAATTTTGCTACTAAGAATATGATAATTGTATTTAAACGGAATTCTAATAATGACGTCATGAATAGCTTACTTCAATCAATGACCTAATTATTTGATGAAGCGTACTGCTGAATCACTTTGTCTAGGAAAACGGACCATTGGATTTGCCATTTAGATCGGGCTAAGCTTTTTTCCGAAGATGTCATGGCACTGTACCTAAATTACAATTCGTGTCAATCAACAATATTTTCCTTGAGGGGCATATAATATAATTGAATAATTTATAAGCTTTAATATTTACTCGATGGAATTCAGTGCTAGTTGTTTTAAAAAGCGAAGATCGGCTCTCTGCCCAGCCATAGCCATGAAAGCGATGTACCAGTCGTGGGACAAAGCGGAGGACCCAAACATCCCTGGTCCGTCACTGGCAATTACAAGAGGAAACCCGTCTTTCATCAATGTGATCGCTGCATGATTGCGGAAATCATCAACAAGACGAAGAACCTTTTTAATGGTAAGTAAAGTAATTGGAATTATATTTTATATATATTTATTAGAAAAATGGTGCCCACTACCCTTTGTTTAAAATGAATAATTAATTAACGTCGACGGCAGACAGTAAAAAGATCCCGCTACTTACGATTTTGATCGATTGCGACTGTGATTATAACTTTATAAATTGAGCAGAGATAATTTTCCTTACTTGGTTTGAAATTGGACACACTTCCGTTCCAATGCCTTTTTCTTTGGCAGATTGTACTAGGTACGGATGAGAAGCCAAGGCATAGCCATGTCCGAAGCGAGTAGTATTCAAAAGAACAGCGTCCAATAAATTTTCATCAATTTTTGTTCCATGCCAAGCTGTAGGTACATCACAACATTTAAAAATATAACTTAGATTCTTAAATTCGGTGAATGTATTTTTTGTCGGGGAATTTAAATAGGCGGCGTACCAGTTTCTCCAGCGTGAAAGAAGAATTTGATGTCCTTCTCTGCGGCATCTAAAAGTTGTGGGAGGAAGTTTAAGAGTGGGGGACCAACGTCTTCCTGACCTACTAAATCGAATCCAGCAAAGAAAGTCGGGTAGGCCGTTTTCATGATCAATGCCTGGTTAACTCTGTAAGATTTTATATTGCGCTCTTAATATATTAGCCACAAAAAATTGTTTTCTTCGAAAATAATATTTTCCGCTTTGTGTATTAGATTTGTTGAAGAATGAACATTGGCTTACATATTGCCTATATCATTGGGACTGTGAAATCGATGTGGAGCATAAATGTATTTAGCACCCCAAAAATCAGGATGATCTTGAACAAACTGATCTGTAACTTCTTTGTATACTCTCAATGTTTCTTGAGCGCTTAATTCTGTCTGATTCAGTCTGTAAACCTGCAACAAAATATTTTCTTGAATTATTTTTGCGAAATAAATGCGATTATGTATGCCTATGTTTAGCTCAATCAAATACTCACAGATGAAAGAAGACCCCTCATTTCAATGTACATCACATTATCATCGTAAAACTCCTTCAGCGTATTGTAATAATAATCTCTTAGTGCTGGTTCGTAATTTGCAATCCCACTGATAGTTGTAATCTTTTTCTCGAAGTAATACCATGCTCTATTCGGGGTTGGATAGTCCACTGGAATATTAAAACATGACGTCAAGCATACGTTTTTCTATACCTAATTGAACTTCGTTGTTATGCCATAATGTTTATATTAAATAAAATAGATCCATAATCTCAGTATCCATCTAATTAGTATTTCATTCATGGATTGAATACCCTAGATATACACTGTACTATCTATTGCATAACTATCTACGTAGTATTTTATTATGTCTGCAAAGTCTGCATTTCAACATACCATCAGGAGTAGGAGTCACCATAGACATACTGTCTACGAACCATTTATCTACTGCTCCTTGACTTGATGCATTTCGTCTCAAAGCCTCGACAGATGTCCAAGATGATTGAGGTGAGCATCCTTGCTGTGGCTGAGATGGAAAAAACCGAAATAAAAGATGATCATCGTCCCCAACGCAATGATAGAGATTTTCCCATAACGACAGATTTCTGGCTACGTAATCAACAGAGCCGACTGTGACGTCATGCATGTGCAGAGCAGTACCTGTGGTTAATTAAAATGTCTAATTTAAGATACTCCTTTCTATCCACTGGTTGTCATGTCATGTCAGGGAAAAATGATGAAATCTATTTAGACCTTTAGGAAGAAGTCTAATTATTTTGAATACATTCGAAGCCTCTATTTCGGGTATGGAATGGAAAAAATGCTGGGCTCCTGGAAAGTGCTCTCCATTTCCGCGTAGGCCTTCGGTGAACTCTTGTCTCTTAAATCTCATCAAAATCTCATTCACTCGAACTTCTTTCGGGTCGGAAATGATTAAGCTCCCTCCGAGGGTCATCTCCACCTCTTCCTGTTAAATTGCATACATTGTTTATTCATAATTTCATTAAACCAATGCGCACAATAGTGAAGAACTGAAATTCTGTTGTCTGACATAATTTTTGATGTTGCTTTGATTGATGATGGGGTGAACGATGAACTTACATTAAGAGCTTGCTGCCTAAGAGCCAGGTATTCATCGGCTGTTGGTACGCAAGTTACCCCTACGACGAAAGCTACGGCAAACAAAGACAGGAATTGATACATTTTGAGCAAAATATTTTTCATATTTCACTTGACGATGAAGCACTAAAAAGCTAGACTGAACGTTCTCAAGTTTATTCCTTGCATTTTATAAGAGTCTTGTAATCTTTATCTGACACATAGATTGATTAGTTCATTTGATTAGCAATTGACATTGACACTAGGACTTGAACCATTAACAAATGACACCCATAATGGCTATACTTGGACAATTGCATAATCAGTAGTTTGGCTTACTTGTAAGTTGTTAGTGAATCTACGTCAGTACGAACGATTATTGCTATCAAAAACCAAATGAAAAACTTTTGATCTTTACCTGTGCCTATCCATTTTTAGTATTAATTTAAGCACTTGTTCCCCAGTAATATCCATGAATCACTAATCAAATAATGCTAACGTTAACGTTTACTTGCAAAAACATGTTTACAGATACGTCTCTGTAGCCCAGTCATCTCAAATGTAATCGTAAATGATTAAAGTACCATCTGGTAGGATTCCCTGGCCTTCGAAAGGAAAACAATGGACAAACGCTCTCATGTGCCAATGTTTATAATTGCATTTAAAATCAAGTTCCAATTCTCCGAATCCGATTTTTATTTTAGAGATACATAATTATCTACCGTTCAGCAGGGCTGTAACGTTGACCGCCTCATTTCTACTGTCTCATAGTCTCCAATTGCCACAATCCAATTTCACTTCCTCCGAATCAGCCACGAATAATATAGGTTACCAATTATCTTGGATGATTCTTAGGCAACCTTTTTCGTATCAGATCCGCCAATGAAATCATCTCTGCTCTTAAGTTGAAACCATTCGTTGATGACATTAATTAGTCTTCGTCGTGCCGGGGCTTCCTTCTGGGGTTATGCAAACAGCTTTTCATTTTCAGCATTAATTTTAGTTGGTAATTTTTAAGATGTTCGAATTGCTGGAAGCATTCTCCTCTCCATTCATATGAAGGTAATGATAATTCATTTTAAAATCAGTAGACCTGATATTTTCTTTGTATTTCTTAACTCCTATTAACGGTGTGAACGTTTTTATACAGTTTTATTACTGATTATGAATTATTGAAATGAATATCCGGCTTCGTCAAATTATTAATAAAGAACGTAGTTTGTGGTTGAGTGAAATCGGTATCAGGAATCAGGAGATAATTAATTGCGATAAACACTTATACGTGTCTATTGTGTACTGTGTACCGCGTACTACATACTTAAATGATAACGGTTTTGCTATGGAATGTGTAAAACTCGGAGTTCGAGTGATTTCACCTTAGTTAGATAATAAAACAATTTTATGTTGATGAACGTTGACTCTTTATAATGGACAAGTTATATATTCGATGGAAGTGGTTATAATGAAGTATGTTATACAGACAAGTACACATGTATTTATAATTTATGGGGTTTATAGCACCTTTAATAAATTCTTGTTGTATTGTAACACAAAATAGACATCTTTTCCTTATAAAACCTAGGGCCGTACTGCAATAATCTAACAATTTCATATCTAAAAGCATTCTGGACACAAAAAAGAACTAGAGACTTGAATTGCGGAACATACAATGAAAAAACTGAAGACTTTTATGAAATTGATGGAGTAGAAATACATAGTCCCCACCTCGCTAGATTTTTAAGTTACCCAACTTTATCAGTTAAGAGTATCCTTTGGAAGTAAGAAACTTAACTTTACCATTCATCTTCGAGCATTACTTAATAATAGATTGTCATCATGGTTAAATCAACGTTAAGACTACGTACGTACACAGTAAAATTACAAATTTCACACCGACAAAATGACAAGATTTTCGTTATGAGAAAGTTCAGATATCAATACACAACATTTCCAACCTAAAATACGAATACATGCATAACAATCATTTAAAAAGCAATACTATAGAAAAAGTGAAATACCAAATCAAACAGTAATGCTCGAGCATAAAATGTACACAATTTACATTGTACATTGTACAGACAAACATTTGGCCTACAATTGAGTAAACTTTCCATTAAGAGGCCTTCACAAACATGGGACTAATTAACGTATATTAATATTACATATGAATAAATCACAGATTAATTACAAAATAAATAGTTCAACTTTATTACTAACCGAACATTATTCAACCAAACAACATGCTTAACAAACAACAAATTCCTACCTTGTATGAAACACAATAATTTGTAATGTATATTGTACTGTACTTAAAGTTTTTCTTAGCTTATGTATCTAACTACATTTCAATTTAATAATATTGATTCGTATGAATAGCCCCTCAAGAAGTTCAGTACAAAGCATACATCAGTTAAAGAGAACTCCGCTCACACAAGCAATATCTAATTTTTCAAATTGTTCCCGCAGGCATACATTTAACAGTAAGGTTTATAAATTGTACCTATTTATAGTTTTTATTATCATAATATGTACCTTTATGTAATAAATATTAATTTCGTATCAGTAGCCAATCAAAATCTTAATATCTTAAAACATTAAATGTGTGCTGTAATGCAGTTACCTACTATAACTAGAATAGAGGCTGTAATTGTAAAAGCAGATCATAACGCTTGTTTTGAAACCTCTTTTAAGTCTTTCATCAATTTATATTCCTTCTAAAATAAGTATCTAATTCTTTAAAACATTTATATCTTAACTAAACTTATAGAACATGAATTCTTACTCTGCATTAGTTGTTTAAGGGTTACACATAGCGTGTATTTTTGCCACTAGTTATTTAATATTTAACATGCATAAACTCTGTTAGGACTAAACCAAACTGACTAAGATTATGTTTACATAAAGGGAAACCAAGGCTTATAATCTAAATAAGTAAAATGAAGGAGGTGGAAAACTTAAATAAATGGAGAACTCATATTGCACCAATTTATGCGAAGCGCAGTCAACGGTGGGTGTTTAGCTTTTCAGCGACTGTCTTCAAGAAGTCCTTATGATTAGCATACAGAGGAGTTCTGGAGGTAAAATCGATCCATTTTGCGTTCAAAGCATCACTACCAGCTTTAAACGGCAAATCATGAAATTCGCTTTCCTCTGGTAAGTGAACATTTACCGCGTGAGTCTCAATCCAGGCGTTGTCAGTATTTCTTGGGTCATCTACGTAGCCCTTGTAGACATCTTCACCGTTTTCAAAAAGTCCTTTAAGGGAAACTTTCAATCTCTCAGCCTCCTCATCGGCCATTTCCTCCGAATTAAACACTTCTTCCATGAATTCACGCAGTAAAGCAACTGTGTAATCTTCCCCGGCATCCACCATACCTGCATAAATAATTAGAACTTTGTAAACAAAAAGTATTAAGACAGACACGGTTCTTATTAAGAAAGAAAAATGTCTCATAATTTATTTAATTATTTAATGGCATAGGTATTATTGTTAAACGCTGCTTATTATTATTATACCTCCTGGTAGGGCCCATTCCTTCGTGTCTTTACGCTGGATCCCTATAAACTGCAAATACGGAAGATCTTTCGCATCCTTTGCTATTTTCCCATCGACAGTTTTGAAGCTGATTGTAAAACCCAAAATTTCAAATTTTAAATCTGATATTTTAAAAGCGGCATTTTCGAATAGTGAAAATGAAAGGTGCCAACGCCAAATATAATGCAAATAATACTTACCGAGTTACAACCGGGTCTACGGCGTGATTGGGACCCCACCGACCAAGTCTTCCACGACCTCTTAAACCGGTTCTTCCGACGGGATTTAACGGTCCGAAACCTGGAACCAAGTCGTAGGGCTCCACAAGACTCTCCCTGTTTAACTTTGTCGCTTCATCGACACCATTCCAGTTTGGATCGAAATCCGGGTCATTTAATTCTGGATCAGCCCAAGACATAGATCCAGACAATATGACTGGTAGCGTATATGACGGTGGAGAATATCCAGAATAAGGTTCACTCCAGCTCATTTTTTCAAGTGGAACATGAATACGTCGAGCTTCTCCATTGTCGTAGCTTCTATGCAGATTCTTTCTCAATGTAGAAACGTTGTTGACCAGAGGCATTTTACTCATATAACTGTAATCGAAATAAATTGATGATTATTTACTACTACGCTAGAAAGTAAATTATAAATTAATGATCATTAATTCTTAAATATTAATGGTGCTTGTTATATGTGGAAAGACACATTTGTCTCCTATGCACATTACCGATGGCAGATTTCTAGTTGAAACAAATTACGAAAGATTCGTACAGATGAAGGTTGAAAAGCCAGCTTATACGTCACCGGAACAAAGTAGTGCAACAAAATGTAGACGGTTAAAAATTTAATTGTGGCGGCCAGCTAAAAAAAAAGTAAGTTATAATTATAACAGTTGACAACCAGGAGCAGACGACAAAACGGAGAATAATATGCTTTTCATACAAATCTTTCAATCTTAAAATATGATAAAATGTTTGCTCAAATTAATTGTCAATTATGAAACCATCTATAAATGCAAACACCGAAAACTTGCAGCTGTAAATGTTGACATAAAGATTTTTGGATGTCACTCTGAAAAGAGTTACTTGGACTTTACGTATCAAATTGATCAACATGTTAGTTATTTGGGCCAGCTCAATTTTTTGAAGCCGATAAAAGACAATACAACACTTGAAAAAATATTTTTGCATACTTTTTCGTTTCAGACAATTCAGAGTTGATTTTGGCTGAGGGTTATCACTTTTTGGGCGTTTTGTAGTGACGCCCTCAATTGTGGAGAGGGAATTATATTTTACGACGCTAGCAACAAAAACCTTACGGCGAGTCCAAAGAAACGATTTTCAATGTCGGAAAGTCCAAAATCGAAGAAAAAACAAAAGATGAGTTTCACATTACTAAGCTCCTCCCCTAGCAGCATAGGGAGGTATTATAATGGATACCATTAAAGCAACCAAACTGCATTAAAGGATGCCCGGCACCTAATGTGAAACTCATCTATGAGGAGGATGACTGAATCTGAAACGTAACTAGTCAATGATGTATTGTATAATTGTATATTGTATGTGACCAGTTTAAAATCGTTTCTTCGGACTTGCCGCAAGTTTTGGTTTCTGGTGATATAAAAATGTAATTTTTCCCCATATGTAGCGTCACAGCAAGCCAAAAAATGATCACCCCCAAATCGAAACAAAATATGCAAAAATAATTTTTCAAGTTTCGTATGAACTTTTGTCGAACTTCGAAAAAATTGATGTGGCCCCAATAGCTAACATCTTACTCAAATTGATAGACAGCGCTAGATTTGCGAAGGACAAGGTATTGGTATATTAAAAACTCCAACTAAAAGACGACGAAATACAAAATAACTGACTGTTAGTCGTTAGTTCTCATAAGAATACGATAAAGTCAAAAATTAATAGCGTGCCGGTGTGGCATTGGTTGTCAGTTGTTGGTATAAAATAAATATCAAATTGAAGATGGATGATGGATTGTAAAACCGATAACCGACAGTTAACAAAGGGAACTGAAAAGAAGCAACTACGTTTTTTGGAACGGACAACCAATCAAAATGTGAAAAATCAAATGCAAAATACAAAGTTTTGTTGTTTGTAGTCAGTCAGCTGAAAATGGAAATACAAAAAATACAGATGACAGATGACATGCTACAAGTTGCTCAAGTTCAAGTTTCGTTTGCAGATATAGAATGGGCAGTATTTTGTACTTTGAAATGTTAATTAGTTACAAATATCAGTAAATATCGGAATCTAAATCATGTCATTAAGTATTAATGACGGTAACGTAAATGTGAAATGGTATTGAATAATTACCAACTCACCAAATCAAAAAATTTAGGTTGGACTTCTCCAGAATAATGAACACAATAAGCGCCAGTGAATTCAAGTTATGCGAGCCGCAGCATTTAGGCAATGATGGCAATAAAGTACTCCAGCTTGCTAGCCGCCTGCACTGCAAATGCTTTGAGAATGAGACAATTGAGAGATTGAGTTTGAGACTCCTACTCCTACGTACGACTCCTAAACTCCTACTTACTTGGTCTGTGCAATAAAATAAAACACAACTCGCATTTATTTCGCATATCGCTTGGTACATTCAACAAACAGGAAGGGAATCTACCGTTATTACCGTATTATTATTATTGTCTTGAAAGTATGCTATTGAATACATGTGCCATAGGCCGCAGAGTGAGTGGTATTTTTTTGATGTCTTGTTTAATTAGCTAAATCTGATGTACTATGTTATTAATGCTGATGAATTGGCTAAGAATACGTTGTAGATTAATTATAAATAGTTCAATTTTATTACTCAAAGACAACATTCAACAATACAACATGTTTGTGTACAGGAAACACCCAGTTCAATGAGTTCTCTGAAATGGACATGTACATACTTATACGATACATAACATAATTTTATAATATTTTTGAATCCCCCACAATAATGACGACCTAATACAATTAAGGAATTTGCATTATTTTCAGTCAAAAGTAGAGAAAGCAAAAACAGATCATTCTATGATTGATTTTTCAACATTTGGCCTACAATTTAGAAATCTTTCCGTTCAGAGGCCCTCACAAACATGGGACTAATTAATAATTTTGGGCTGCACTTACTGTTGGGAATTTAGAAAGCATACATGTAGTTTAGGAGGAACTCCGCTCACACTGGCAATGTCATACTTTTCAAATTGTTCCCAGGCATACATTGTATGAAACACAGCAATGTAACAGTAATGTTTATTGTATTTATAGTTTTTCTTAGCCTATGTACCTATATGTAATTAATTTTAATAAATTTGATTCGTATCAGTAGCCCCTCAAAATCTTACAACACAATTGTATGCTGCAATATGCAATTAGTATAACTAGAAATAGAGGCTGTAATTGTAAAAGCAGATCATAAAGCTTGTCATAAAACCGCTTTTATTTATTTAGATTCGGTCTCAAAATCAATTTGTGTCTTCTTTGCTTTGAAAGCATTTCTATCTTCTCCTGTCTTAATAAAACATAAATTCTTACTCTATATTAGTTGTTTGAAGGTAAACGTAACGTGTAGTTTTTTTCAGTAGGTACTTTATATTTATATATATATATACTTATTATCACGCTGCAGCTGTCCATCTAGACTACGCAAAGCCAAAGCCCTCAGAGCATTCGTGAATTGCTTTCAAAAGGTAAGTTCGTAGCTTGTCGTACGTCTCATATGCTGGGAGGTCAAGTTGATTGAAGCTGTAAAAACATAAAATTATCAATTATTAGCAAGCCTTTCGCTACTTTCCACAAAACTCCTACAGGGAAACCGAGATCAATAAACTTACCAGGTATGAGCACTCGGTAAGCGATCAGTTGACCGATCATCACGATGTATCTGGAACTTTTGGACGCCATTCATTCCTTCTAGGGATCCAAATCCCTGAAGAGGCACTTTGGACGTCCCAGTCACAAACTGTAGGAACTTAGCTCTGTCTGCTTGATCAAAAGATCGCAGAGCACGCCAAAACCACTGGATCTGTAAATAACCAAGCAAATAATCAAATATTTTTCTAAGACATAGCAACAGTTTTCTACTACTTTTACTACTGTTCTGATAAAGTCCATTTCCCGAACACTTATAGTTTACACGAATCGCACTTTAAAAAATATATTACTTTAATGTCATTTTCGAATAGAAAGCGGAGAATTAAAAACTTTTCATGGCAAAATAGACAAACCTGTAGAGAGTTAGGTTGATACTTATGGTATTCTGTATTGGCCTTTAAATCTTCAATGTCTATGTTTGGTAAGCCCGAGAGAAGTAACTCCAGCTCTTGTTCATTAAAGATGGAAATCAGTCGTTTCGGAATGATGTCATAGAATCCCTCCAAAAATGCGTTTAACCTAAAATATTAAACAATGTCTTAGTCGTGTCCTGTATAAACTACATCGGGTACGTTTTGTTACAAATAGTAATACAAAATAGAATAGTTTAATTTCAATTTAGTTTTTAACCAGACGGGACCAAGATGGAATTCACTTACTTCAATTCCGAGACCTATGGAATAGAAATATTTAAATAAAGGCTTACTGTTTTCGAATGGCTCCAGTCATTT
>JABASI010000643.1:0-34626 GCA_019776505.1 Tomocerus nigrus
AGGATGTAATAATGTGATGCTATGTTGCTAAAGAGTAATCTAAGTCTTTGTCTTCGAACGCCTTGTGATTCTTTGAAAAAGGAAATGTTGAAGAATGCTTTTTAGGAGTTAGTAGCATGTACCTCGTCGAGACTAGCGAGACATGAAGGATATCCATAGTGGCATCCTCTCTTATTATGTATGAGGTCTACTATGTACGATGGAGTGTAGGTAATGTAACCTTGTGGAAGAATGAGAGCGAGAACGGATCCGATTAGCGTTTTTCTTCGTGGGATGATGAAAGACATTTTCCGCTAATCTGTCATATGAGCTCATTTTTTACTTCAATTGTAATGCACAACGTACTCAACTCCACTCTATTCTCTGGGCGCTTTTTGCACAATTCTTGTCATTCCTCTTTAGTTTTTATGCCAGAACGACTCTACGTGTAGGTATGTAGGTACTTAAGTATATTTCAATGCCTCGTAGCTAAAGAATCTATGTTTATGGGTAGGTACTGCTAAAATAAAAGCTTAAATGGGAATAGCATTTGCGTATTGGGATGAGAATAGGAAGGGAAATAAGGAGAGCAGTCTCCTTGAGTATCTATAATAGAGTATCACAGTAGCACTGATGTGAAGAGACGCACCATTTTCTCCTGAATATATATCACGGCACAAGTTTTATGGCGAAAGAAAACTGTGGAAAGTCCGTAATGGGGCAAATGAATAGTGGCTACCTCTTATCTTCTCTATTTTTCTTAGCTTCCTCGAGGCATAAGAATTTAGCCTTGAAATGTTCTGCATCACTTACTTAAAATTTGTTTCTCATTGCATAAAATAAAGAAAGTGAACTTCCCAAGTTTCCCGTACTGCAGGAAAGGAATATTTCTTTTTTTTTCTTTGAGTCTTCAAGTTTTTAAACTTTTTCTATGAACCGAATACACGTGCACCATTAGATTTTAACTATTCATAGGCTATAGTGTATTTTAGCATAGGGCAACTATAACTAAAACCATATTTGCTCACATATAAGTATATATAGCTATGTGTGTGTATAAATATAATGGGTTTCGAGAATGTGTTGGCTAGATAGCTATAATATCTATTCAAAGGGCAGAGAATTCCCTCAGTTGGTAAATAAGTCTGCAAACTGAGGCACTTAACCATTTTCATACACGTACATTACACTGCAAAATAGAATATCTTAGTAGAAGTATGAGAAAAGTAAATAAAAAGGAGATAGAGAAGCCAGACTTCCTGTATACACAGCAAAATACACAATTGTGTGTATTTTAACATATAAGTAGTTAAACAAAGTTTTAGACAAATTTCGCAAGAGATAGAAAGTGCTTGAGCGCTCTCTCTCTCTCTCTCTCTTACGCTATTTCACTATAATATTTACATTCCTACTGCGTAAATATATGTCGAAGCACAAGTTCCTTATCTAGACACAGGATACGAATGTTAATACATAATATAATAGGAGGACAATGTTGAAAAGCCTATATGTACGTATTGCGTCCGACTGGAAACTCTAAACTGCGGTAGAGGGGAAGGGAAAGGCAAAGTGAAAGTGGTGAAAGCTCCGGGGGAAATCATTACAAACATTGAGCCGGTTCGTTTTCACTGGCAGCAAAGCAACCCGCATATCAGAGCCTAAGTCTACTCGACTCATCTTGAGAACACAGAACTTTAGGCACAAGATATACTTGTGCACACTAACGACGTTCGCCCTCAACTTGTACGTTGTACGTAATAGTACTACGTAGCCGTAATACGCATAGCGAGAGAGAGGATGAGACATCCATGCCTTCCCTTCGTGCGTCCCTTTAATATTCTATTCTGTCCTCTATCCGAGTGTTATCTCACCTCGCATCCCATCCACATCCACATCCACCTCCCACTCGCCAACTGACGCGTCATGTAATAAGCAAATTAACTCCGCTACTAAAATTGGTTTTCAGGACAAAAATTACACTAGGGGGTCATGGAGAGAGCAAATAGTCTATCGAGCAAGAAAATCCTTTCTCCAACTAAAACGCACATTGTGATTCCCATGCTAATCCACACTTGGCTTCCACTCCAACCCTTTCTTCCTAAATCTACTTATAACTCTTCACTCTTCTCCATTACACATACCTACATATCGGACACGCAACACTCATTTTCAAATACTCCCTAATTCCCTACCATCTATTATCTTCCACGTACCTACATCAATGCAACATTACACACACATTGCGTCCGTTGTATTTCTGCAATTATATTCAATTGCTTATAGTAAATTCACTAACTTGATTGAGATTCTATGTTTCGACTTTTGCAATCGATTATGCTGGATAACGACGGAATCTTGTACATAGAAATACTTTTAATACTATTTTATCACCTTCTCATTATTTGAGCCAGACATAAGATATCGGTTAAAGTGCATCCAAAGTATTCAGAATGCAAGTACATCCGCATGTCTTAAATTTTTTTAATGAAATTTTACATCGGGGACTCGAATCGATCGTAAGAAATCATCGTAAGATTGTAAGAAATCTCCTCGACAAATTGATTTATTTGAATATTATCTCATTTGCATGAACGTTATTATATTAATTGATTCAATTTAATCATTAATTATAAAGTAACATTAGAATTTGTGGTTCAAAGGATAAAGGAGTTAAGTGCATACTCCATGAATAAGCTCAATGGCACATCGCAGAGTTTTCTTTTCAAAGAAAAATTACCGGGCCCGGAATGGATACGATCTATTAATTAACGAAATGGTAAAATCGAAAACAATTATATTTTAGTAGATAGGTCTCAATATCTAAAACAATAATTTTTAGCGGAAGAATCAGGATATTATTTTATTCTAGTACTTTCCTTGGGAAGAAGCATTTGATCCATAAGACAGATATTCAGATACAAAAATAAAGAAAATGTTAGTACACGATACAAAAGATGTATACAAAGTGGGGAAGCTGTTAAGGTAATTTAGCTGCTGGAGACAGTGCACTTAAACTTTTGCATCCCATTGGTTACACTGGAAAGTTATAGGTAGGTACTCAATTTATATGATTATTGCAAAAGAATAACTATCGGAAGATATATTCAAGCAAGTCGCCAATGTACTTGAACTGAGGGCTATAATAATATTCGCTGTGTGATGTAAATGGATTTATATTGAGTTTAAGGAATATGGCTATACAGAGATCTCAGGCGTAGTAGGTACCATTAAAGCGAGTTTAATGCGTTTGTCTAGTAATATTGTCGGTGCTTATAGTGTTGCTGGGCTCGCTTGGGTCTGAGAGCGGATTCACCACCAAACAACTCTGGAAGATATAATTGAAGCGACGGGTGTCACTCTGAATTTGACACTGGCGTGCTTCCTTCTAGCCCAGCCAGCTGAAATACATAAAGTTTCGTTGATGTCAACTCAACTCAAGTCAAGTCAACTAGTGAGAGAGAGAGAGAGAGAGTCGTAGCATGCTGAACTAAAGAACATTCTCGACTCGCCTTCTGATCTACTCAACTTACATAAAACTAGGTAAACTCTGACATTACATTAGATATAGCTAGTGGACAGAAAACGTCGGAAACCAATGCTCAACTAACTACTATTCTCCACTTTTCCTACTTTAGATTAGTTTAGTTCACTCCAGTTCTGCTGTTTCCACTGTCTCCGTCCTTTTCACACAGACTATACTCGTCTGAAGTCACTGAGGCGGGAATGGGAGTGCAGTGCAGTGCACTGCAATGAATCCAGCAGGCGGTGCCCGCCCTTCCTAACCTATAACATAACTAACATTCCTTTCACTTCCCTACATTATATATTGAAATCTGGCCCGGACGGAGTCCCTAACTCCCTCCGCCTCTATTTTCCAGCCTGACTTTACACATTCCTATGTATTAATATAGTTTATATACCTACTCACTCATAATAATAAGTATTACTTATATAGGTATATCTGTAATATATATTTAAGTAAGTAGCTATAATATTATAAGCCCTCTGGAGATGTGTAGGAAGTGTTAGCAGTGGATATTTGTCAGAGAAAGTGGAAGGACACGTACATAAGGACATTAGTGTAGGAGAGTTCAAGAGGAGAAAGTTATATTAAGGGCAGGAGAAAGGCAGGGCTGCTATTTCGACGACTATCATCATCATTACTATTATTATTACATTATCATTCGGATCGGTTCTTGCGTGACGCCGTCTGTTTGCCTGTCATTTCACTAGCTATCTTCTTGAAATCAGTGTATTCAAGTCAGGTTAGTTTACTAGATTAAGTTCTAACTTAGTCTTCCTCGAGGAAGCAGACAGAAACAGGCAGAGTTGCATGGCGAGTATAGTAAACTGCAGAGAACAAAATTCATTTCCTCTTCTTTCATTTCCTTTCTTCTGCGTTTGTTGCAGCTAGGCATCTCTCTCTCTCTCTCTCTCTCTTCTTAAAGAGACAGATATAGTGCTCACTTGATTCCAGCTGAGTTACAGTCAAGATTTCTCATAGGGAACCTTTCATTTTACTTTCTCCTTTCCTCTTAACGACTAAATCACTTCTGCTTTGAAACACAACAACTGCGTCATCTTCTTTACTTTACGGCTGGAGAATCCGGTTGACAATCCCAAGGTGACATGAAATATGCTGGCTCATCTCCTTTTATTGTCCTTTGCAAATGTCACACAACAAGTATAAACTTGCACAACTCAGGCTTCCAGAAAACAAATGCTACACGTCCAACTCAGCTAACCTAACTTCCCACTCATCCGTTTCCCCGCCTTTATGAGTTTATAATACGGTATACCATTTCAATTAACGTGACAGATTAACTCTAGTCAAATCAACCCATTTTCACTAATGTAATTCAATTCACTACGTCAATTTTCTTTTATTATCTTCGTGTACTCACGACAGTTCGACCTATTAAACTCTCGCATTTATGCTTTGACGCAATACACTTATATCTCCTTTCCCTTCTAATACAGTTTTCTAATTTTACGATTCCTCTCTTGAAATTATTATTTCTTACACGTGCCGAGTTAAGTCAGTCGAAGAGTTAAACAAATAAAATAAGAGAATCTTAGAGTGCTATATATAGTAGATGACTAAAAATAGATATAAATCTTGTCAAAAATTCTCTTTCATCTAAATAAATAAAATGGGGAGGGTATTTGAAATGTGTCAGAATAGTTTCAGTTAAATATCTATGCAAAGTACTCAGAGAAGGCAAACAGGAGTCTCAAAGACTTTTGCAGCAATGAGATTCAAGAGCATTTCTATTTTTTCGTTAAACACCTAATGTACATAATATATGTATGTTACTACAGATATGTAGATAAGTATAGAAGAAATGCAAACACACAACAATAGAATCTCTCACTCACTCAGTCTTCAGTCAGATAAGTAGATAAGGACATTGACTTTCACACAAACCCACCGACGACGACAAGCCGAATTTCAGTCACAATAGTTTTCATCACTCCCTTACTTTCCTATGCACTCATCACTGGTGGGGCTGAACAGAAGTACTTACACTTATTGTTGCTACTTACCTATACAGGTAGGAGTAGAGGAGGCACGGGATAATATATAGTGCAAAGATACGGCACATGCTAGACAAGACCTTCCCCTCGGGATTTAAGCACTGTATTGTAATGCACGGGAGTTAAGCTGGGTGTCTGCTCCGAGTAAATAAGCATGTAGCTCTCGGAGTAGATGTGTAAAAGCACAATGGAGAGTTGGAGGAGGAAAGCAATGCCAAGATAGGAAGTATAGATTCTGAGAGAAATCTAATGCTCGAAACATTCTTCCTGGTCGCGATAGTCTGTGAAGTAGATGTTAGGAGGCGGAAAAAAGGAAAGCTGAAAAGAGAAAGGGATAAAGATGAAGATGAAGGGTGAAAAAAGAATAAAAGCAGTGTGGCACGTGGAGAACAAATAATGCATCCGTACTTTTTCATATTTTTCCGTTTTACAAAGCTCCTTTTCTTTTCTTGGAGGATATTCCTAGGTTTAAGGTATGCATTCATGCATCCCAATATGCTCAGTTCACTCCGCTCAATCTATGGAGCTATTGACGTTAAAACTGCTAAGGTCTTGTCTCCCACTCCCATTATGTATGGGTTACACTCTACAGTTGACTCCTTGCAAATGCAGGCAACGCCGTGCTAAAATGTGAGCTGGAGGAAGTCATATAGGATGAGTATATGACGACGTTACGATTCAATGAGAATCGGATGCATTTGGAATTGGAAATATGGAAATTTGCTTATACGAGAGACACTAGGCACTAGACACTGCATCAGATATTCGGAAAACCAGCTAAACCTCATTCGCGAGGCAACGACTACACATTCCAGTTAAGTATTGTGCGAGGACGAGAGGACGAGACTAGGGGCACAGCGACATCCTCAACCTCACACACATTACATATAGCCAAGACATTGCAATTTTATTTACGTAATAACAGATATATGAATGCTACATAGTCAGAAACAGAAAATATTAGAATAGCTAGTAGTAGCATGTGCATGCAATAGTTTCCGTGTGTCTTAGATATGGTAGCCTGACGGGTGACTTCAATTTGCTCGACGACTCTCGTCCAAAATTTTGTTTCGGTTAACTCGGAATATTCTTTACCTTCTTTGTAGCGAAGGTAAGTACATTGCGTTTTCTGAGCATATCAATTTAGTTAAGCCAGAAGAAAAGATATTCTGCTGGTTGATATAAGACGGACTAAGGATTCTGCAATCATGATTTCACAGTAAAAGGACTTATTATTCAGATTCCTATGGATTCTGCCTTGAGTTTCCTTCGTTTTCATTTAAATTCGGTAAGAGTAGATTATTTTTCAGTTGAAATTTTAGATTAGATGCAATTTAGATGAGTTAGTCAAGTACATACCTATAGGGGCTATAAAACAAACATCAAATAAATGGCAATACAATTCTATTTGCTCTGAAAATTCCCTGGGAAAAGAAAATGTGTGGGTGGCTGCTGCTTCCTTTCCGTTTTCTTATCTGTCTAAGATACGTGCACGTATTTTTTACGAAGCAATTGAATTGGATGTGAGTTGTCATGCAATGTTCTGTCATATATTTGCTTATTTGTCTAGCCAAGTTAATATTGAAATGGATGAGAGTGAGGAGGAAGATCCATTTATGAAAAATAATATTTGAGAACGGGATGTTTACACATACGGGTGCTTTTGCGATTGAAAAATCTTAAAAGAGCAAAAGTCTCATCTAGTAATATCTGGTTTAGTTTGATGCCGAGAAACATAAGCATAGCTAATAGAGTTTTATTCTAGTTTGAAATCTTGTTTTTCGTCATGGAATATTTAGGGGAGAGAGACAGATAGATTGACGTTGAGTCGGAAGAAGTCTATATTTATTTTTTCTCTCTCGTGTAACACTCGACCTGTATCTCATATTGCGCTCGGTAAACAAAACAATAGAAAGAGAGAGTCGTCGTTTTGGATGTGCACGTAGGTAAGTAAATAGTGAAGGTACGCAACGATTTTGCTAGTATAAGATAGATAGGGTTGAGCTTATGTAATTCGTTGGAAAACTTATTTGTCAGTTGAGCACAGATAGAAGACTTACGTGTGTAGTGATCTTGTCTTAGAATTGCAATGTGCCGAAACTCTTGTAAAGTGAATAGCTAGAGAAAGGAATGTGGCCGGAGTTGCCAGACAGTGAGGGAGAGAGTCACTAGTCACTACTATTTCTTTGCCAGATAAGATACAGAAAAGAAAGTACATTTACGTTGTTGGTGTTCAAAGAGAGCTCGCATCATAGTCCAGTAGATTCTAGTAGTCGACTGTCGTAATGGACAAACATTTTTCCTATGTTTTATCAAGATCTATACACACACACACAAACAGATAGTAGACGTGTTGTTAGAGATCTGAACTGAGAAAACTGGAGGAAGGAAGGAAAAATACTTTTGCACAATTCCATCCTCCCTGTTTTCTCGTCTCATCTCATTTCACATCACATGAGTTCCCTCTGAGACGCGATTCAAGCCGCCTGGAAAAACATCAAGGATACAAAAGCAAAGCTAGTCAGCTAAAGAAACTCCAGTTTCTCAATGGAAAGTACACGAGTTAGAGTTCTGTGCCTCTTCTCCACTCTCTACCTACTTGGACTCGAACAAAAATGAAATAGGCGCATTCACTCAGACTCTATCTCATATGGAGTGTAGTAATCTGTTGTCAGTTCTGTTCTCTAGCCATTCTATACTAACTACTATCCTTCTTTTTCTTCTTTTCGCCTTCTTCTACTTACTAGTACCTACTACTGGACTTGTTCTTCTTTTTTCTGGCTTCCTTTGGCTTTCCCTTCCTTTCCCTTGCCATGACTTACTTTACAACTTTGGTTTTACTAACTCCTATACACATACATATGTACGAAGACGCTTTTGCAAACATCCTAACAGAAAAATATGTGAGAGAAAGAAGTGAAGTGTGGATAGAAAAGTCCTGTTTGCTATTTGGCCAGTAGGTATGTAGGTTTCCGCTCTGTCTGCACCTCCACTGTCATTGGTGTTGAGCTGAGGAAAAGAATCTCTGAGATAGCTCAACGTATTATGGTCACCTATCTATCCACCCCTCCTTTCCCTCTCTCCCTACTTACCAACATATAAGAGACAAATTCACAGGAAAAGTAACAAATGCAATTTTCAAGCGTGATATCCTCTCATCTGACCATCTTCTACCTATACCTACACAGATCTAAGTAGTACGTATCTTCAAAAATTGTCCAAAAGTTCGTTGATCTGTATCTGCTGTAGGCTAAGGGTTCACTCCGTCGAAAAATTGATTCCTCAGTCCTTGTTGCACCTCAATGAACCCACTCAAGAATTGAATACAGACTGACTTTGTACATATTAACCTTTCAATTCACGCTACATTCTCATTTCTTTTTGGATTAACTTTCATGTTTGAACAGCGAAATTAAAGAAACCACCCGTTTCAAAAGCTGCAACTAAATTACACCGGTAATGGAATTTTCATTAAATCTTGTTCAAAGGATTCTCCCTAAAGATCATTAATTGGATTTTTCCACTAGTAAGTAATTCCATATAAAGAATCTGGATGCTACAAGAAAATTTTCTATTGCCCTCTGTATTCACTCAGTCATTATAAAGCTAACAGAATGCTTCCTTTCTAATAAATCAGTAGGTAGCTTCAATAATATTTTCAAGTACATTCAACTCTACTTACCTTCAAAAGAATAATCACAATTTTATTGCTTATTACGCGACGCAACTTTAAGCAAGACTCGCAACATTTTTATGCTATTGTGTATGGGATAATTAGTATAGGCTATGTTGGGGAAACCACTCACCCTGAAGCTATAGACAGTTTTGGATTTGTATTTCTGTAGTATAAAATTCTTACAGTATTTTTACGTATTAAAATAACATTAGATGTTTCTTCGTCATTATAAAACACCCTAAGCCAATAAGCTGATATTCGGATTATAACAATAGATTTCTAAATAATTAATTTCTGTTTTAAGTGTATATATTTAGTAGTATCAGAAGCTTTTCTTAAACCGAGAATACTATTTATTCTCTCTAGTTCTGACAACGGAATTAATTGTTTAGCTGCAGCATAACGAAGTATTTTACGATAATAATTTATAATTCACCGTAATCTTCAACATTGGAGAAGCTAAATAAGCTTTATTCTTAAAATACTACGCTATATAATATGCTAAATATCTATATAATTTATCGTTGGAGCATTTCAGAAGCGAGAAAGTATAGAAAACTATGACGCAAAGGAATAATGTGCAGAGGAAAATGGATCTGCATGAGATGAAAGCAAACTAGGCCATACATACCTTATTGCTATTTAATTTTGAGAAGTGGGACATAGATAAATAGTGTGTAGTCGCAGTCAGTGATGTTCGATGAGGACAGAAGGAGGAAAGGAGTTTTGTCTTGTACCTAAAAGGATGTGATGCAGCCACACGCTTGTTTTCCAATATGATTTGATCAAATGCTATGTATGTATGCACCATAAATAGTCTGGCTCTCTAGTAAGCAGTAGTAGTCTGTCTTAACTTACGTCCGTTCTTCGTCTAGCTGTGTTTTCTAGTTTGCTGATCTGCTGGTTCAGGAATTTCTATAAGTTAAATTATCCTAGTACTATCTCCCGCCTCAAAGTAGATATTTCCCTGTATGCAATGGGAAATGTTCAAGGGAAGACAATACTGAGTTTGAGACAGATAGGCTTTAGCCTCACTTTGGAATGGTTTGATCTTATATATAGGGCAAGGGAAATCTTAGTATTATATCTGGCTGTAGTAAGTAGTAGTACATTCCGAGGAGCAGGAGCGAGCGACTTATCTTTAAGTTCGACGACATGCTCGATTCTCCACTTCACCAATACAGCAAGCCAGTGCAGAACGACAACTTAGGAAAAATAAAAATGCATGAGAAGACGACGAAGTAGAATTATTGATTCGGTTAGACGATATATAACGACAGAGTTGACATCCGAGATGCTAGAGGTTTCAGTTTGAATGTTCAATTGCCCCACGATTCTTTGTGTCATCCTTTTAGCCTGCCATACATAGAGCTACCTACTACTTCAATTCAGTCTAACATACAATCCCAATATCAATATAATACGATACGATACTCCATTGTAATGCAATATGCGTCGTTAGGAAAGTAGAACTTTCTCCTATACAAACTATAAGGAAAAGAACCAGTAAGTACCTAAGTACATCCTACCCCAAAAATATATGTTTAGACTTGTAACCAGATATTTGATTGTTTTTTGTCACAGCCACTGTATCATAAGCATTTGTTTCATTCTAACGGGATTATTACTCTACGGATTCACGGTATAGCACAGACAAATCAATTCTATTTTCATCTCATCTTCTTTATAGCACCAAACTGAAGATGATATTAAAACACAAATCTAATAAAACGTAAAAGGAATTACAATTTTCTTTTCACCAAAGATTCCTCACAGGGAAAAGTACGTTGTGATGAAATGCATGTTTTCTTTTCGCAATGATGTGTTTTATTTAACACCAGAGCTCATCTTTAAACATTAGAGTGGCTTACTTTCTCCGGATTATGCGCTATCACCAATACAATCCTATCGACTCATGTATGTAGTAGTAGCCTAGTTGTCTATGTAGTTTTTGGCTTACGTTGAGAAATGCATACAACGACGACAAGTAAGTACTAGAAAAACCATCCAGTACCTTGTCTACCCAACCTTCCTTGTTACACTGCTACAAACATGTATGTATCTGTTTGTACGACTTTTTCTTGTGCAAAACAAACTTTGCAAATAATGTCTAAGTACACAGAGGATCTTTGTGGCTTAAATTCCAAGCCATAAGTATATAAGTACTGAATTGTCAATAAAGAAGATGCTCTTGAGAAAATTAAGAGATCCTGACATTGCATGGTTAGTAATGAAGAGACAATATTATTCTACAAGTATAATTTAATTTTATCCTTGTGTTGTTTGTCTGAATATGTCAAGAAACAAGTTCAGTAGATTACATCGTTTGCTTTATCATTGTGTCTTTAATTTAACGGGAAAGGACAAAATGGTCATGCATAGACATATGGGTGAAAGGGGAACATATGTTGTACAATTCATATTGGTTCGACAAAGAAAAATATACGCTGTTAATGATTGTACTTAAGTATTTATGTCAATTTTGTGGTTCTGTGTAAAGATAACATTAGTCTTCACTAGCATAGCCCTGTATATTTTCCACATGTGTAGTATTTGTTTGGTGCAACGTACTGTGTGGTCTGCTAGGGAAAATAAGTGTTGGCAATTTATTAAGCCCTGTTATAAATAGAGTCTTCTGAGCAGATATAAAATTATGAAATGCTATTGTGTGCTCGTCCTTTATTGTATATTGGGCAAGTGACATTTGCAGAAGTTACACGAGGAGCAGAGCCCACAGCAATGGCAATTGCTCACACACTCACATTCTGCTAAAACAATAAATCTTAATTCTTAAGGCTCCACAAGTGCCACACTGCGATGCTTTGTCCCTATTGCTCCCCCACGTAAAATACTACTTATACAGTACACATATATAATAAGGCTGTCGTATTTTTATTGTAATATACCACAAGAGAAATATTTTCCATTATGAATCAGTGAAAGTAGGTGAAGTATTTATGTAGCTGTGGTGCAAGGAGGGAAAAAAGAATCTCAAGCAACTGAGAGAAAGGAAAGCAAAGAAACGTAACAGAAAACGCAACATGATATCTACCTACTTGCCTTCCTTTCCTCCACTAAAGCAAAAACGCCGGAAAAGAAAGCGCTGGGAAAATCATTTCACTTCCTCACGCAGCCACCTATTCATTCAAGCATAGACGATGTATAAATACATTTATACATGAAGGATAATGGACTATGAATATCTCGTATAGACCCCCACTATATTATACCCTTATTGATAGCACAATGAAAAATGTGTTACCATCAGACCTACTTTTTCTCCCCAGATGATAAAACAAAGTCAATACTCTCATTTTAGAACGCAATTGAGAACTGCCGCAATATCAAAACATTCTTCTCATTCCATTCTGCTCTGCATAGGTACTGGCTACAGAGACGAGACGACGGATACGATACTCATAAATTCAAGACACTCTTCTTCTTCTTCTTTGACATCATTTTTTCACCCTTCTCCATATTCCTCTCATTTGCATACAAACTACACACACTGACAATTATAGAAGCCCTTTCTTTTTCAAGAACCATCTTACAGTATGTGATTCCTAGAGCGTCAAATATTTTTAATTTGGAAAAGACTAGTAATCTTGCAGTGTGTTATTTATTTGCACAATTATTTCATGTCGCAATTCAATAGTGCAAATCAGAAATTATGCAAATTATTTACCCAGTTACTTTTGTGCCAGTTCTAAATATAAAGGAGTTATGATACTGTTATTTAATGAGTGCCTTGTTACGTTATTACATGTGTATAGTAACATATTTATATAAATGGCACTTCAAAGAAAAATACACAATGTGAGTTAAAAGCTTTCGACATACGTTGACTTCCAAATAAGTAAAACATCTTTTGACTACCGGTAGACATTTATGGAAAGGATAGATGAGCTATATATATTTAGTATTTATATATTTAGTCAAAGAAAAGTCCATAATGCCAAAGAAGATAACAGGCTCAAAGGCCAAAGGATCTTTTCTGTGCCTTGAACAGAGATACACATCGAATATTTTTCTTTTAGGAAGAAATCCTCTTACTACTTGGGTGTGATGTGTTTGAAAAATGCTGCGAGTTATTATTGTAGGAGAAGAGACATACATAGATGGTATTAGTAAGTCTATATAGGCGCAAATGTTAACTAGCGTGGTGACTTACTAAGTACGTGTTTACTTGTGTATTACTGTTTGTATTTACAGTCTTTTGAGCGTTATTTTTGCGTGTGTTCATCATATTATTCTTTAAGTACTTAACGAGTGTTGGCTTTCCGTTGCTCACTCTAGCGTTGCCGTCTCGTCAGTAAAGGCCGCTTTGAATGAGTGAACATTCGTCCTCTTTTGAATATCTTAATTGCTTCTTCAGCTTCCTGATGCAATGTTAAATAGAATGATGAGTGCTTTGCCTTCGAATGCTCCTCCGCGTCTCCCTTCCTTTCCTCACTTGACTAGTCACACGCAATGGATATATCCAAAAAAGTGCTTAGAGTTCTTTCCAGTTTTGCACGCTGTACTTTCATGAACCTAACTAACGGAGCAGACAGAGAGAAGGGAAAGCCTTATAAGTTATTTCTACACTGCTCAACATAGAAACTCCTCCCGAACATTTTAGAGACGATGCAGCTATGCATGCTAAACTAACAAGATGTTCCCTGCTCTCCTCTGTATTATTTTAACAAGTATATACCTATCCTGCATTATTTAGCAAAGACACGACTCCCCATTATAATAATGCCGAGAAAATCTTTCGATAACCGTCATGATGCCTTTCTACTCTTATGCATTTACTTTCATGCATAATACCACAGAAGATTTTTTTAAAGAGGGTGGTGGATCGCACGGTAGCTCCTACGGGTATTTCTATCTATTAAGTATGCTTCACTGAATAGATATAGACACTATTAAATAGTGCATGCACATTACACTGATAGCATTTTCTAAAAATAACTTTCTAAATTATACATCATAGTAATCCCATAATCATTGAAGCTTAATAATGCATATAGCCGTAGAAATGCATTACCTACTAAAATTATGTTAACTTTAGCCTTTGAGTCCTCTTTAGAATTTCACACAAGATATTCCCAGGTCAGGCAGCTCTCTAAACTTCTTTCATCTACCACAATAAATTAACTAACGAGCATTTTATTTAGAGATTAAGCTACTTGATACAGTGTACATAGTAAAAAGGAAAGTTAAATTCTATTGAAGTGGTTAAGTATTTATTCGACACTCGACACATAAATTACCGTGCGTAATTTGGGCAAATGAGAATGAGTCAGGAGAATTAAGAAAGAGAGAAATTGTTTCTTGTAGGAGAGGAAGAGAAGTATTAATAGAATTGGACGATAAAGCGAAACCGAGTGGAGTCAAAACAGTTGATTCATTACACGGTAATTTCCATAAGCAGTTAGCATGTGCTCTGGCGACGACCATTCTTAATGGCTTAATTTTTTATCTTGATTTTTGTTTTGTAGTTAAGCATTTCCCTTATCCCGGCGAGGCAAACGTAAAGCTGTGCAGTTAATTTTGTTGGCCCTTTTCCCTTTGTTTCTGTGTTTGTCTGTTTTCTAGTGCTAACTGTAATCTTTCAATATAAAGTAAACTCTTGCATTATTGCCTACATGTACTAGCTATAATACTAGTACGGATATTATAGTATTTATTTAATAGTTTCTTATATACTTAGTACAGCTCACCTTCTTAATGAAAGTAGCTAGACCAGAAATAAATGCTCTCTTGTGCAGTTTAAAGAGCAGACCTAGATATGGTAGGATGTAAAACGCAGGAGCTCCTGCCTCCTGCTCCAACTATAACATAATTGAGGAAATTCCCTGCTGAAATCGAGAAGAAAGAAACAGTTTTCACTTTTTCGAATGAATACATAGAGAATATAATGGAGTAAAAGAATAAGTAAGAATAAGACTAGGTGCTCTATCTTGAGTTACCTACTTAGGAAATATCATATTAAATGTAGTAAGTAAGAAAAGTATATCTAAGTGTGTATGAGAGAGAGAGAGAGGCTATATATGAAGAGCGGAGATATATCTAACACACAATTCTCCACTTAACTTTTCTGGAGTTGAGTTGTTAAGTTCAGTATTCTCAGCTTAGAACAGCTCAGTTCACTTTTGTTCAGTTCTTTGGTGTACACAAGGAGTCAGTTCAGTAGTAAGAAGCATGCCAAAAGGAAAGGAGGAGAGAAAGGCTAACTATGACATGTACATATGGCGCAAAAGAACTAATGCCCACTTAGCTACTACACAGAGGAAACTTTAATGCAACTAAAGGCATTGCTAGCATAACTATGTAGATATATTAAGTAGCTAGACTCTAAGTACAGCCAGAGCCTAAGTAAATAATATAAAAGAGAAAGGAATATAGTAGAGACTATAGGCAGATGCAGTAGTTGAGTTGAGCAGAGGACTTTCTTTACTTTTACATTACAGATTGCATATCTTTCACATCAGATACATAGATTCTGTTCTTTTCTTGTGCTGTTAGATTTGTGCAAGCTTGTTTTTCGCAACTTTGTTTCTCTCTCTCTCTCTCTCTCTCTCTCAAGGACTGTGTACTAGTAGTAACTGGCGAGCAGGAGCTATTACTACATCTTGGATCTAAGTAAGTAAGTAAGTAAGTAAGTAGGTAGTGACTATAGCTTTGTTCTGCCCTGTTGGGCTCCAACTTTCCTATTACTTGGCTAACTAACTTAAGTAGTCCTGTAACTTGACTTTGACTTGAGTTAAGTTGATTGGGCAATCAGCAATATCATTCGCATGTAAAAGCTCTTGATTAAAAACTTCATTTCAGATCCTGCGACTGAATAGAATCTAAGATTAAGGCTTCAAAATTCATTGCAAGGCTTACTGATCTAAATTAGTTTCTTATTTACTAAACTGCTTTGCGCGCGACAGAATATCTCCACTCAAACACCATATAGCTAAAGATAGAAAATTATATTTATTTCACAATTAAGAAGACTTGCTATATTTATTGCGCGACTTTCCTTGCCACGCTATCCCCTTCTTGCCCGCGACTACTCTTGCTAACATTTTAATTAACGTGTAAACGCTTTTCAAACTTTCCTTCTTTCCAATATATCTCCTCATAGTCTTTGACATGGGAATTTTGCAATAACATTAGATTAGCTTTTCAACCATATTATATTATATTACATAGTTTCATTAGAATTATTAATACAGACCTACCTCCAACCTTGCATAACATCAAATCATATAATATAACATTTAACAATATAAATATAACTTTCCCAAAACCCAAAATCCAATCCGTAAATATAGTAAACTCCAGTTCGTGCTCTCTCTCTCTCTCTCTTTCCAATTGGCAGAAACTAATTTTGTAGTTGATAGTTTGCAGTTGCTGTTTAGCTTGTCAACGTCACGTATAATTATACATGTACATAAGAGGAGAGTGAGAGGAACAAGAGCAACAGCCCAAGTAAAACAAGAAGTCTCGGAGCCACGTTCTCTGTCGACTTATAACGATGTACTAGTGCATGGTTGTGGGCTGTAGATGACTTGGTAGAGCAACTCAAGTTGACCTCATGCCACATCCACCCAAAACAAAAGTAGCAAACTTCCATATTCCGAGTTGTAATATCAGCCGCGACCTGTCATGCCATTCATTTCACTCAACAAGAATTATTCAGTCGCCAAGCTGAACTAAGCTCTCCTACTCAACAAAACCAATTCTGCCCAGCATGCAAAGAAATTAGAAATCTGTTTATATCTACATAAAATGAATACACACCCACTTATTACATTTCTCACAGTTTGAGCTGAATAGCAATGATATAGGTAGGTGCAGAGACCAGATTATTATAACTATACATACATACATACATACATACGGATTTTACTATTTAAGTATTAAACCTGAAGGACTGTTGCCAATGCTAGAATCCCCTTAATTTCTCCTCTCTACACAGCTCAAGTGAGTTTTAATTCTCTAGCCTTCACCATGACACATTCTAGAGCAATTGCTTAAAATTCTTTCATGCTTTCACATAATGTCCTCATGTGAATTAAAGCACTAGACTTTGACTCTCTCTCTCTCTCTCTCCCTCTACTTGATTACTACACATAGGCACTCATTTTAATTCAACGAATTTAGTTGTTAGAGATTTGATTGCAATATAAATACATGCATGCATAAGTAGTTGAACATGATGAAATTTGCTTTGGAGAATTGCATGCAGAAATCACATGCGGCTAAGTTTAAGGATTATGTCCCTATAGTCTCACAGAATCTATGATTATATGTACATAGAGGCAGAGACTGATCTGGATGTGGGCTACGCGTACTCAGGGATTAAACAATATTTAACACCCAGACAGGTGCTTCAAGCTACAATCTAAACCCAACCACCGCACATACTCCCAAAACTAACTATTATACCTACCCATAAATGTAGGTACCCACTCTTTAAGTAGGGGCATTAAAATTTTAAACAGAGACTAACAATGCTTCAGATCATAGCAGCCTTTATTTCAACGTATTATTTATCCCACTCACTCTACACTGTTAAATCCCTCTCGTGTTTTAGGAAAGAGTACATGCAAACCATCGTTATTTGCATTTCAGATTCATTCCCTAAACACGTGTAAGGATTTGCAAATACTATAATAAGCCTCGGGGCATGTATACCTAAAGTACTAACTATACACATATACCTACATAATATTATAAATTCATAGAAAATAATTTCGCATGAGTTTGCCCCATGCATACTAAGCTACACAAGTATTAAAATATCATTATCCCAAAGAGATTCTATAAAAATTCACATGTATATCCTATAAACTCATGGAAGAGTGAATAAATAGAGCAAGTGAAAAGCACAGCACGTTGAGCAAAGTTTCTATAGCATGTGTGTGTCTAAATCTGGTCTTGAGTTCTGTCTTATATTATGAGTTGAGCTGTAGTAGTAACATATCTATAAGTACAAAATATTAGACTACTAGTAGAGTTACTTAAGCCAGAGGAAAGTAGATAAAGTAAATTCCTCTAAAGTCGACATATCGTCTGTTCTGGTTCTCTTTGCGTGTGACGAGTATTAATTAGGAAGTGGCCATTTATTCTAAACGAAGGCACCTATTCATCATCACATTCAAAGCTGGAGTTATGTAGAGGGAAGGAAAAAGGAAGTATTTCTCTTTCTGTCTCTCGTGGATTGTGATGTAGTGTGGTGTAGCTAATAGGTGAATGGATATATACAAAAGGGAGGATAAATAAAGCCATAGAGTCTACGGCAGAGTTATTACATGCACAATAGTTGCTATTGTTTGGCTGGTGTGATGTGAAGTTTCCTTGTCCTTGTCTAAGCATGTAGAAGCAGAACACGGCTTGTCACTCAACAACTCAATATATTATTAGTGGAGTGTGGATATTATATTTCCTAGCATTGGCAACACAACTCTACACTCTAAATCTGGACTGACGCAGAGCAAGGCATAATAATAAACTAAAGATTGACTGCATTGCAATAACACTATATTTATTATTGGATTGCTCCTGTTTGTTCCTCTTACAATATAAACAGAAACTACAAGAGGAGGCTATTACAAATCTGGACAAGAAAGTCAACATCATATAAATAATATACCTATATGTTTTGATATAGATTTGGGTATCTGGACTACGCACACATAATAGAAACAGACAGGAGAATGGTATTTAAGGCTTTTAAGTCAGTTGAGTCCATCTGAGTCGGCTCATAAGAGAAAGATTACTTTAGTACTAGTAGGGCAGTAGTAGTAGTGACTAGTGAAGGCACTGCACTAGAAAATCCCAGTCGCCTGGATTTTGTTTAGATGTTGACTTGAGTAAGTAGTGTTGGTGTTATGTTCTGCTAGTAATGTACCTATATGTATGTATGTAATGTCTGGGCAAGTTGAGCTGACTCTGTCGTCGTCATCGCCCTCGTTCTGATCGGGCTAGATCGAGTTACACTCTTTGATGGATTGTGTGTCATGCTGTAACTTGGTTTTGCTCTCCCCTCGTCGACACCTATGGACCCATTTGGCTAGGAGCCATACAATTCTCTCACTTTCTCTCTGCTCCTCCACTCTGTACAAGAGCCATGACCATTGTGTTCAAGAGCAGGGCTCGACTACAACTATTACTTCCACTGGCTGTTCCAGACACACTCTTTAGATTACAATACTCAACTCACTCACTCAGAATTCAGTCAGAACAAGAACTAGCCCTATATTAAATTTACTACCAAGAATCCAGCATTTATAGAGAGAGAGAGAGAGATTGAGAGTGAGACGAACAAGGAAGAATATGCACACTCACTCTCTCTCTCTTTGCCTTCTACGACGACGACGACGACGAACTAATAAGTGACTATTACCCTCCATCCCGGTTCAACACACTCTTACTCAGTTGTTTGCTCTATCGTCCAACAAAACTAATCCATAGTGTCTAGTGTCTAGCTATTGTATTTGAAGGTTCGTTTGCCCTTTTTGGACAACTAAATAGAAGGCTATGCTACTATTAACAGAATTTCTATGGCATGTCATGCCAAGTAGTAGTAGTCGAAGGAAAACAGAAGCAGATGAGGTTCACATTTTGCAATTCAAGTGTGAGAGTCAGTCTAGAGGACACACTACAACCCTGTCACTGTCTTTTTAGTAATGTATACAAATCTATATAGAGAGGAGAAGAGAGAGGAATGGCACATTTTCCAAAAACTATATCTGTTTGGAGTGAATGTAGGAATTGAGATGGAAATCTGCGAAAGTCCAGTCTGTACAAGTGGAGAGACAGGAACATGGCGAAAAGGAAATGCCACAGAAGAGGAAGAGAGAGAGAGAGCCATATGGAAGAGATTCGAATATAATTATAGAAGGGAATAGGTTCCGCTGCAAGAGGAAAAGAGAGGTTTGACATAGCCGTTTCCATTTTGCTACTATTAGCGAATTTGGCATTAGGTCGGCTAGTCGGGAGTTTTATGTGCCTATTTATACAGTTAGTAGGGATATAATAGGAAGGAGTAAATGGTAGTTACTTTTCTCTGGCTGGAGGATGGTGCATGGTTGCTGCCGGTGCGACATAATGTGAAATAATGTAATGTAGACTAAGTTAGTAATATAATGTAATGTAGTAATGTAATGTAAGTATACATTTTGTTGGGGTAATGGGAATGGAATGGCAATCGGGACGAGGACGCCAATCTCATTCATTCATTCAAATTCCTAGTGCCAAGTGTGCCGCCGTGCTTTGAGCATCACATCTCTCTCTCTCTCTCAGGTCGACTCCACCACTTCCCGTACACAATTGGATCTGCCGTTCCTTTCTCCTATTTGAGGTCCAACTAGGCGAGTGTGTATGAATTTATAAAGTTGAGTGCGAATAAAGAGTAAGGGAAAGTCGTCGGAGAAAGCCAAGGAAAACTTGTGCACGAGCGAGCACAAATAATTGGAGAAATATTTATTAACAACCTCCGGGCACCTTGGTGTCGTCTCAGAGTGCAAATAATGAATGTGTACATCTATCTCTGAGTTCATAGCTCCTGTCCTGCCTATGTTGCCCTACTCTTCTGTCCTTCCTCTTCTCATTTCCAAATAACATCCTTATGCCCTCCCTTCCTTTTCCCAAAATATAAAATGGGCATAAAGGGACAGGACTTAAAAAGGAAACTACTGTGTTTAGTTATATTTGAGATGTACATTGTGTAGGAGAAGGGAGAGAGAAAAAGGAGCTGGGAGTTGGCCCGCTCTTTGTTGCAATAAAATAAAATACTGTAATATCCTCTCCCTTGACTATGCAGTTTAGTGCGGGTTTTAAGAGATTTTGACTGGGACGAGTGCTTATGACATGGGCTCCTTTACTTTTCGGTTAGCTTCCTTTTTGGTTAGACTTCTCTTGCCCTGGTTTAGCCTCAAGTCATTCTTTATATGGCTACATTATATTACAGCTGTCTAGTTATGTTTACAGTATTCATCCAACATATCTGAGTAGCTACACTCTTCTTTTTTCTGTGGATGCATCCCGTCCACCATACTCCTCAGTTGTCTTTTTACTTTTTGAATGGAGAAAGTCAGAGAAAGCACATTTTTTCCTGCTCAGAAAATAAATGAATATGAATATGAGTGCTCGCGACTCCACTACCTACACACCATAACCAAGGATCTAAGTGTATGCTAGGCTTAAGCCTCCCTATATTATCGTCTGTGACTAGTTTAACTACATACAAACGACGTAGAGACAGAATATAACTGAAAAGTCAGGGGAAAAACGGCAATGAAAGCAAAGCAAAAGCTTAAGCTGACTTGACTCGACTTCACAGAGGTTCACTTCTACTTGACTAAAATAAAATAGGGCAGCCAAGGATAATATGAACGGCCAGGGCGAATATTAATTCCGCAACGTAGAGGTTTAACTTGACATTCTTGTTGTAAAACGTAATGGACTCATAAAAGGTCAGAGCAAAGGCAGAGAGAGAGAGAGAGGCGAGTAGGGAGAAAATGAGCACTACCACTCTCACTACACACGGCCTTCTGTCAGTGTGCAATGTGTGGAGTTGGGGTGTGGAGTCGAAGACACATCTAAAACAGTGTAGTACATAAAAACTCGGTTATGAATTTTCAGTTGCTCTCGCCTGATATGATATGATATGTGTCTATCCCTTCAGCTTTCAACATCACATTAAAAAGCGCTGAGTCGATGTCGATTTCTCTAGCTAGCTATCTCCGACGACTTGCTGACTTGACTTAGTCAACTACTACAACTAAGAAGAACCCTACTTACTACAAATTCATACTACACCATATCATTCTCATTCTAGTTTTCTTCCCAAAAGGAAAATCTCTAGGAACATAGTACAGCATTGCAGCATGGGCTGCTAAGAAATTTTCTTGGGCTATAGCTACTGAGATGTGTTTCAGGAGGTTGAAAACATTTACGGTAGGCATATCTCTATATGATGTGGTTTCGTTGCGGCTCGCTGTTCTTTGGGAGAAACGTTCTTTGTTTACCACTCTGACTATAAATACAAGAACAATGGATTGAATAGCACTACTGTCATCCTTAAATATGCACTACATACAGACGGAGTAGTTTATGTATGCTTAGTTTGAGGTAAGTTAATGATAAGGATTGAAAGGAAATTATTCATATTTAGTATACATAGTATAATAAGTTCATTTTGCACATACATCAAAATATTAAACAAGGATGACATGACATGGCAAAGGAAACATAATATCAAGGAGACGAAGATGAGTGTTTTGAAAATGGAGAGAACTGCCTACTGCCTCCACCTTCGAAACCGAGAGAACGGAATAGAAATAAGATTCCAGGCGGGCATCACTCTACACAGCATCAGTCACGACTCACATCACATTTCTTCCTCGAGCCTATCCTCTCTCTCTCTCTCTTTCTTCGTCTAATGCAGTCGAGTCTCCTTGTGCTCAGATAGTTGAGACTATATTATAGAATTTGAGAGGAGTACACTTTTCTCCTTCGTTACATATTGAAAGGAAAACTAAAAGGAGTAGATCTTCTCTGTTAAGTTCGTCTCCGCTCAGCTAGCTCTTTATCATCTTTTTGTCCGTGATGTGATGACGAAGAGGAGGTTTGAAAGCTGGAGCTATATCAAAGAAGTCTCCTTTTCCTCTGTGTGTGCAATAACCTCTGTATTATATTTTGGAGGAGCCTTTTTGCTTTTTACACATTTGATTCCTTCCTTACTTAGTTTTTATACTGACTGGCATAGTAGTGTTTTTTCTTGACATCCTTCATAGAATCTTTGTTGAGAGAGAGGATTTCGACTTACTCTCCGTTCCATTGCATCTGAATGACAAGAGAGGTTAAATTTTTTGATTTCATAAGCAGTCGACCCAAAAAATTACATACTCTGTTTATCATCCTCTAGAGTTTCTATCAAAGATGCAGTTGGATAACAGACAGAGACACTAGAGAATCTTTTTACATTCCATTTTTCCATTTTTGCAATGTAAATATTCATGCGTGTTTGATATATACGCATGAAATTCTTCATGTATTGAATAGAAAAAGTTTATGCACATTTTATGAGTAGATATGAATGTTTGTGTGTTGTGTGTGATCTAGTATTTGTTCTCTGTGTATAATAGACACTGTCTTTATATTGGTTTTATATGGGACATGAGCACATTTTCTTTTGTTGGTTTAGTAGTTGCAGACAATTTTAGAGAGTTGGTGACCCAACAGAAAATGAAACGGAGACTATCTTGGCTTGACTTCCTTTACACGCGGTTCTACTACACGGACTCTTATTGTTAGAGTAATAACTTTCCCAAACGGCTTACACTACTTTCTCCTCCTTATTTCTATCTGCAGTGGCCGTGAATAATAGTGAATTGAATTGAATACGTAGAGAATTTCGTTTTTGCGGTCTTCTTTCCTCCTCTTTGTAAAACACTCAAGTGTGTGCACAGTCTTTTCAAGGCTCAAAGCCCCTTCCGGCCATGAAATTCAAAGCAAAGCGATTTTTCGCCTAGTCATACATATTCCTGCTTTCATGTAGCCCAGCTTAATTTGATTTCCTCCTACTCCTACCTTTAACTAGTCTATAACAACACGAAGGTGACTCTCTTAGTTTAAAGTAACTAACGTCCAGAATAAAGGACTGATTAAATTATCCTTCTATTTGCAGATCCTCTTTTCAAAGACTCCCCCGTAGTACCTTACAACTTCCCTCTAAACTACAACCGAACCAGATGAAAGCAAGAAAACTGAATTATGCAACCTTTCTATAAACATTGCATATTACTGGAAATACGGAAACTTTTAAAATAAACTTGCAGCCACATCACTTCACTCACAAATCCTATCTCCGGCAAAATGGTTCACCATCCACTTTTCTATTTATACATGCTCCATTTCAAAGGAACTTTCGCGCAACCGGAGATGACGTTTACATATAAAAATGCTTATTTTGGCAATATTGCTTCTTCTAACTTTCAAACCCAAATACGTCATATCAAAAACAGAGAGGTGAGCTACGTCAACTGTAAAAATAATAGATACTGATATTAACTTTCAATATAAAAAACTACCAGCTACGCTCCCCTTATTTGTTTATAACTTATCATTATTTTGTGCACTCATGCATGTTTGATAATCTACATATGAAAGAGTGTATTATTCAATATTTATATTATTTTTCGACTGATGCTTGCGTAATATGAAAGGTCTGCCAGTGAAAACATCCAGGTAGGTGGTTAGGTGGTTTAGCTAGGCAAGTAGGCATGCAAGATTTCCGTTGTCAGTTGAGCTTGTGTATTTTAAGTGGCATGTGTGTGAGAAAAGTTCTGAGTGCGTCAGCCGGAGCTGAATTTTTCTTTGACGTGTTCCATCATTATTGTCATCTCAAATAATATAGAGAACTTACCACTTATTCGGAGGCAGAACAATACTGTCAGAACTGACACAGCCACAAATTCCCCCATTGTCGATCAGACTGTCTGCTCGCTTCCTTCCTGCCTATCTTCCTTGTCTTCCACTTTCCTTTTCAAATTCTTGCGGTAAGCCCGGTAAATTCTGTCGCTCAATGCCTCTTTGAATTGAAGACACCTTTCTCCAAACTTTCACTTATACCAGAAACTGTTTTATACATTTACTTCAAAAGAAAGGAAATAATACACACTTGTCAATCACTTTAACTAGCACGCTGAGTTTAGCACGTTGCACACCTTCGCCCAGTTTCTTTCTCTTCAATTTTTAACCCCATTAAAAATTTCCCAATCTCAAATCCAATTAGCTTTAATTAAGAATCCCCTGTGGAAGTACTATATTATATCTTCTTTTTATTGTCCCACGAAGCACTTCTGCAGTATCTTCATTCACATCAAGTACCTGGAAAATATCAATCATAATATATTCATTATACATTTGATACCTGAAAATCAATAATTGGTTAATTAATTACAAACAATTTGTTCACATTCTGCGGCGTAGTAGGCATACTTAATAATTAGGAGAAAATTTCCACAATCTGAAAATATTCCAGTTATACAAAACAATTGAATTTCATGCAATACAAATTACAATTACGTAGAAAGGAAATAAACTACGCTGTTGAGTTTGGTTTCAGTCAAACCGCATCAGAGATTGCATGCACAACTCACAAACCGGTGCAAGTCATGAGGTGCTATGCTCATTAATTCTATAATTACATGCTAGGAGATAATGAAACAAAACGAATGACATAAATGAAAGGTTAGATAGCCAGTTGCTCAAACGTCACATTCACAATTGGTTGTTTTTCCATTAAACGACATCAAACAAAAATGAAATACAGAAGAGTCTGATGTCAAACTAAAATCCCATTTTAATGAAATTTTGTATAAACAATCCCTAACCACGAATTTACATGCTTATGAATTTCATAAAGTTATTTATGTTTCTCTGTTTATTGCGTCCTACTTAATGTCGTTTAATTCTTTTTGGAGCAGTTTACATTGTAAAAGAATGTGAGCGCGATTCCGACGAAGTAGAAGCAACTTTGGAAGATTTTCTTTAAGTTGTAGTCTTCATGGCCTACGGATTATCGATCGGTTAATCGCAATCTAATCCTGTTGATGTAATACAGATACTAGATACTACTGTAACTATGTTAGTAGGATTTGTTTTAAGTATAGGTTGTCAGTGGCAAAAATCCTGGTACAATATGTATACACTGAGAATGAGTCGTAAACTTAATGTAGCGGTACTGAGTTGACGGAACGGTAAAAGCTCCGTTGAAAGTAAAAGGTAAATCTATTAAATTATGTGGAATAGCCACAGAGAAGATCTATAGGCGGTTTCCACCCGATGATCCCAGGAAGAAAACAAAAGAGAGAGACAGGTCTCTTAGTGTTATAGCTATCCTGACTGAGTCTATCGCAATAGTGCAATGCAATCTAAGCAGGTCAGATGCACTAGTAATCCTAGAGAAAAAATGTCTGAGTATGAAAAAAAGTAAGATACATAGTCTGGTAAGAAATGGGTTTAGTGAAAGAGGCAGGAGTTGTATGCTAGACTAATAATATATATGGGGTCATGATTTTTGACATGAGATTTGACCATTGTAGTATATAGTGGACGTCCAGGAAGAAAAAGGATGCTTGTAGTGTGCGAGCTGGACAGGACAGGACAGGATCCAGGAAAGAAAACAGTAAAAGTCCCTTCACAACCGACAATAGAAAATGTGAATAAGTTCATATAAAGTATAGTTGTGTTTCTGGTGGTGAAAGTATTTGGTGGAGAGTGAAAATCAGACACTAACGTCCTTCTTTCCCTACTGCCAATACATTACTCTCTGAATAGCTTTGTTTAGTCAGTGACTACATACTGTTGATAGAGTCCACTCTAGAAAACAGTATACTAGTGAATGTAGTAGTAAACACTGGCCTACTACTACAACACGCTACAATAGCCAAAGAGAGAGAGAGAGATAGAAAAGAGCATGTTATGTTAGGACTGTTAGCTAGCGCTTGGTTGGGTTAGTTTGATGGGATCTGATCTGAACAAGGCATGCAACATAACTGATCTAACTTTACTACTGTTGTTCTCTCTATGCCTAGCCACTCTACTTTAGTCTTGTAACTCTCGACGTAACTACGTAACTACATATGAATGATGTTCAACATAGTCGCATTGTACACACAATATTATTATATGAATATAGGTAGCTCTAGCTATTCTTGTTTAGTTGACTAGTACTGATAGTAGCTGCCTCTTTATTTACTTACACTTATAGTTAGTCTACGTAAATAAATAGTTTCATGTAGTATACTAGTCGTCGTATCTGTGGACGGTAGTTTTTCTGTTACGCTCTCAGTTCTATTTCGATAGCCTTCCCTCTCTGTTTGTCTCCTCGTCTAGAGGAAAAAGAGTGAAGCTGTTGAGAATGGAGGAAGGCGAATTCCCTTGGGAAGTCACACGAAGTCACATCCGGAAAGAAGCAAAGCACATCATAGAGCAAGAAAAAAAGACAAAGATGTTGCACATCTTTAAGCCTTGCTCGTCTCTTTTCATTCCTCGTAAACCTCTTTTATGAGATATTTTTTCGCAACTCGGTTAACTCATTTGGCTCGGAAACGCTGACACATCTCTGTCCTCTACTCTTCCATCTCTTCTCCAACAATATTTCCTTCTTCTACTATCACAACCTACACACTATAGAGCTATTTACTTTCCTCTTCTAAGAGACTCGAAAGTCTGTATACAAGAGGCCAGCAGAGAAAGAGAGAGAGAGAGTCTAAATAATATGCCCTTTCCCTTTAGCATCACTTGGAATCTCATAGCAATGTGTATCTGTGTAACAATGTACTTCTTTTTAGATTACACTAGCTTCCTTCTCTTGTTGTCCTTGTCTCCTTCACTCTACTAGCCATGACTGTGCACATTCTTGAAGAAGAATACAACAACAACAATGTAGTAGTTGTTGTATTTAATCTAGATATAAATAGTATAAGTATATGCGGCATTATAATATTCTAATATTCTAATAGTATGTACATGAAAGGACTATGCTACTAGTTTAGTGTGTATATTTAAGTATGCTTTGTAGTTGATTTGCTTTTAGCTACGGTGATGATATTCTTTTTTCCCCACTGCTCTCCTCCTCCTCTACATCCCATGTTTCATCTATTGTTATGAGAGTCTGCAATGGAAATCATGTCATGTTGTGGCTTCCCATCCGTAAGTTCACTTAAAATTGAGTTGAGCTGAACTGAAGTTAAGCTAAGCGAACCAGTGCATTCTTCTTTCGCACTGGATTCTGGACTCATACGATATGGGAATCAAATAATATAGATATAAACTTACTTAGCCATTGTTAACTGAGTCGCTTCACTGGAGTTTACTTGTGTATTTATAGATAGCTCCTACATTATTTATCTCACATCACATATAGCCGCTGAACTCTTTATATCCTTTGTGTATATATTTAGCAATAAATATAATAGGCAGAGCGTAACTATCTAAATGCATTACACTCTTATATACACTTAGCTTTCATCCGAGAGAGAGAGAGAAAGTCTAGACTTTTTAGGTAGGTAACTACTGCTATTTAATATTATACACCAAGGAATTTCCTACCCTTTACTCAGAGATGCTCAAAATTTGAAATTTTTCAACGTCCTGTGTCATCCTCAAGAGCTATAACGCATTCACGTTAAGGGAAAGCTTGAGAGAGAGAGAGACAGTTGAAGGGAAGAAGAGAGTGAAGGGACGCGGAGCAATGCCAACGGACGGAGAGAGCAAGGAAGAAACTGCATTTTCTATTCAACTTTATCCCATTCTATTCAACACAATTCTATTCTCCTCCTCGGCTTTGTGTCTTCCACTTCCTTTATGCTTGTCTTCTGTCCTGTATAATGTAAGATACTTTGTAGACTTACGTCTTGTCCTTTCCTGTCTCCACTCTCTTTACGGACTTTCACCCTTGCTCACACTTCCACAAAATCAACCCAAGGAATTCTCAAGAGTGTCCATAAAAATAATAAATCCTGTATAGGTAGTGCATGGCATCAAGAAGACAGTCCTTTTTGTATTTACTTGAGCGACTACCTACAAGTTTCCAGTTTCCTGCTACTCATAATATGCAAAGACATCATTCCAGGAGACAGAAAAGAGAAATAATCCTCAGCTCCCCCGTCACATTTCATGGAGAGCTGTAAAAATTATATCATTTTTTAATTCAACTGTCTTTTAAGTGTTTCCTTTCATTTCTTGGCAGCTCTCCCTTTCTACATGCTCCTCCGCATAGGTACGTAGTCATATAGTAGATAACGGAGTGAAAGCACCCGCCACCTTTCACTTCCTCAATAAGTAATACTCTCTACACGCTATGTCAGAGAGTATAGGAGTAACTGTCTCGGATTTATGTCCCTATCCTTTCTGTACAGTGTACACTATAAATAGAGTAGTCCATACAATCTATATTACTAAATACATAAAGTAACTTAGCTCCACTCTCTTCCATTCTGTTCTGCATGCAAGAATCTGGCTTTCGTGGAACTGATCTGCCAAAGTGCTCTAATCCTTCTGGCTCACCACTTTGAGCTTTCACCAATAACTAGAATTGAATGCCTCCATTTCATTTAATATACGAGCTTAGCAACTTTGAGCACTCATGTGAGCCCATGCGATGCCTCACGAGTAAAACTATAAAAGTAAACGAAGTGAAACTCCGTGCCACCAATTCCATCCTATGACCGTCACAATCCTCAACTCCTTCCTCCAAAATTCCATCTACAATACAATGGACAGTAGAAAGGATTGAAGAGAGAAAGCAAAATCTTTCCCTTTAGCTCCTCACTACTATTAGTAATCTCATAGAGCACGCACCACTGTGTACCTATTATTATTATTATTGTCAAGCCGAAAAGGAAAGGCTACATATGTAAGTCTGTAGGTATTTAACATAATGATAATGAATTGTAGCACTTTCTATGTATATATCTTTATTTTCTCCGTAGATTATCACAGTGTGGGGTTCGGGTGACACTATCCTCCTCATTTGCTAACATCAAAACAATAATAGCTAGCATTTTACTTTGTTTTGCTAGTTGCTCTGATTTGGTCTGCTGAGTGGAGTGTACTATTAGGAAGTAGGTAGGAGGGAGTTTGTTCCTTGAATGGATTTAAGGCCCACAACTGTGTTTAGTTTAGTCATGGTTTTGTTCTACGTCCTTCCATATTGCTTTGCTTGAGCAATCAACTAATGCATCTAATGCATTATACATTATATTAATAACATTAGTTCTGTGGCATCCCATACTACATTACTAACCATAGTGAGAGAGCGGAGGGAAACTACCACAACAGCTACCTTTTACCTCCATCCTTAATGCTTTGCCTTACATTTCCCTGACACAGAAAAGTAGTAAAGAGGTAGGAAGAGCGTAGGGCATGCAAACCGCAACGAAGGCTAGCGTACCAGTTACTCCTCATATATAACATTTATTCATAATTAATGGCCAGCAAATCATGAGCAAGTTTCCATGCATCTCTCTAGCTGTTAGCTACCTAAAATATTATAGCCACCTATGATGATGTTCTTTTGTATATGAGAGAGAATTCGTGTTACGTCCCTACCTACATTTCTTATATTGCTATTTGTACAGACACAATTTTGGTGCATTATGTACAGAGTGATAGAGAGGAAGAGAAAACTAAACAAGACATGCAGTGAATACAGAGCATTCTGAGCCGGAGCACAAGTAGCACAGAAAATATTATTTAGTTACTATTTTACACAGTTAGACACTCGTGCAATATATATTTAGTATCTGTAGCAAAAACGTAATGCACGTGCTAAAAATATAGACAGTTCATTATTAGAGAATATTATGCCCTAACATCATATCCGTAGTAGCAGTAAGTAGGTAGTTGAGCTAGGAAAATGGAACGGAGAACTCACCCTGTAATTTCGCCCCGCTTGCAATTACCGAGAGACAATGTAGGCCAGTGGATGAGAATCATTGTAATTCCTTATGCAAATCCTGTGGTTTCGTTTAGTTTTGAGTTAGTTACACATAGAGGACACGGTTATTAGTGCAATGATGGCTCACAGATCTATAACTCCTCTCCAATAATCCAGAAAATTAACAATAACGTCTATATGAACTAACGAACAATAATCTACTACAGAAAGTAGTTACTCTTCCCACAAAACAACACAGGATCATTCTGGAGTCGACACTCTTTTCGCACAACAGCAGCCTCTTTACAGATTCTGTTCAATGGGCTATGAAAGGAGAATAAGAGACACTATGTTGGTAATTGCGGCTCTGAAGGCATCCATATGCTAGATGAATTGCAGATGACCATACTTAACAGGATTGACTACACTTTATAGATAGCATCCACTCTTATATCTTCCTCTGTATATATAGAGCACACTTATTATTAGCTGTGTTAGCTATTTATGTAGCTTGTCAGTATTGTTCAGTCAATATTCTTCTAGACAATACACATGCACAGCCAGTACATGCACAGAATACAATTCTATGAGCCTCAAGATACACAGAGTTAGTATATCAATTTAATTTCAGTTTATACAGAGCGTAGTTGGAATATTTGGAGATTAAATGGTTGAGATGAGAAGAGAGACAGACACTACAAATACACTGACAGCTTGACTAGAGGACGACTAGTTAAACCAAATCGTACTATGGCTCATCATTCCAGAACACATCAGAGGAAGATATATTTATAGTTATAGTTTATATATTGTCTCTGTTATTATAAAGTTTGGGAGTAGAGTATATGGAGAAGGAGGCCAGGGCAAAAGCCAGCCAAGCAAAAGATATGAAGCTTCTGTGTATAAGAGAATCAAGGGAAAATCACATCACTCACTGCACACTGGATAGAATTCTTCCCTTGCTTTTGTCTTGTCTCTTCTCAACATGCAAAACCAGAGATTTCAATATAAAAGGAAAATTGTTGTGGCACTGCCTCTCGGAGATTTCAGAGACATTGTAGCTTTAGCTTTGAGTTTCTATTATTATTATAGGCCTTGCCTGTCCTGTTATCCTGTTGTGTTATTATGTGATGTTATGCACGGAATATAATATTTTAGTATGTAGTAGTTTTGTTGGCTGAAGCTGATTTGATTACTGTATTTAGCAAGCTGGAGTCTATACACTAACGAAAGTAGTAACTTTAGTCTTAGTAGTCACCCTGACTGTGGGTGTTGCATGGAGGAGGAAGTGAGTATGAAGGGAGGACTGTTAGTTTCAGATGTGATATATTGTAACAGAGCAGTACAATAGAAATGTTGCAGATGTATTTAGTAATGTAGTGGCGGAGTCTTCGCCTTGTTTTCTCTTGTTGTTTCCGATATATCTCCTGTTGTAGGTTACATACCGACGGAGTTGAGAAAGAGCGACGGGAAATTAATTAACAAAATTTCCGCGAGAAAGCCACCACTTTAGTATTAGGATCGACAGAACCGGAACTATTAGTTTTCATTCAATTCCAGAATTCCCTATCTTGTGGCCATTGTCTCTTTTCAAAATAGCTATCTATCCGTAAGCTCCTGTAAAGTCCGCCGCCACGAGAAACGTAAGAGAGAGAGAGAGAGATTTGTTCACACAGTGAAACTATGTAGAGACGGAACTATCCCAAGACACGACTCCTATGTATGCACATAAATAAATGGACACCTACAAAGATATGGAAAACAAACTTTTGCTACTGGGCTCCTTAATTTAGTTATTCAATCCTATTACTCGTCTTTATCAGAGAAATTCATTTCTCCTTGTCTTCTTCTCCTTTATCTTCCCTCACGCGCTCTCTTACTATGTAGAATCAGAATCTAATAAACAGAGTTATCCTCCAAAGTCTCTGTCTATGTACTTCATACGGTGAGGATAGTATTTTAGCTTTCGATATAGATAGGTGTACAATGTACCACCACAACGCACTGATCAGTTCTATTTTGCGACACTAATGTTGGAACAGGATTCTTTCTTCTTCCGTTCAACTCTTTTTCGTTGAAATTCAATTTGAGTCAATAGAATCAAAGCGTAAGGTCCACAAAACCCACCATATCTCTTTATTAGTAGCGATGATGTGAATGTATGTATGTAGTTCGGAGGAAAAAACGTGATATTTGTCGTATGAAAGAGAGCGAGAGTAAATACGTTTCCACACTATTCGGGTGTTTAGTGGTGGAAATAATATTGCATTAGATGAAACGCCTCCAGAAATCTAATCTCAACAATTTTGGAGACATTCTCAGAGTTGACTTGACTTTCTGCCGTCGTTTCACAAGACTTTGCTACACACAGCGTCTCTCCTGTACGAGAACGTTTACTTTTCCCTCGGCTTCCTTCCTTCCTTTTTCAACTTCACCCTTTGCCTTCCTCCAGTCGTTTGACTTGACTGATTGTCACTCCAGCTATCTTCTCCTATGTTCTCCTTGCACACACATACACGGCAAAGAATAAATGTGAGTAGCAGGCTCCCGATGATATTTCTGCCTTCCTAGTCACTTGAGTTACTCAGAGACAGATACTTTACTTACTGACTTACTTGGTTGTATGGAAAGAATGAAGGAAGATTTCAACAGCGTGTTACACGTAAACTCGATCGCACCGCATCCCGAATCGGACTGAGAAACTTTGCGGCAGTTCTACCATGTAGTCCTGATCGTGAGTTCAACTGAACAGAGCCCCCGGCTTCCTTCTCACAGAAGAGACGGCAATTCTACTACTAGACTCCACTGTTAGCCCTATAACTTATATCTGCCTCTCTCTCTATTGTGCCATTTACTCCTTCCAGCTCCACTTCCAAAAGGGAGAAAGCATGGAAAGCTACTTTTCAAGTGGAACGCATGCTCATCCTAATAGGCCACCACTCTACCAACTGTTCTTCCAGCCACGACTACCCTACACTAAGACACACTACTTCGGCATTATTTTCTCTTTTCTATTGCTCTTCTGATGTGATATTAAGACTAACCCAACTGTTTTCTCTTTTCTTCTTCTTTTTAGTACAACACGATACGAGTATATGTTTATTTCTATACACTTCAATATAAAATTCTATTCTCCCACTTATGGCTATTTTTACAACTGATATTTACTTAGCATGATGCATTGATGCACAATTTCCCGACTTATCTATGAATAAATGTATTGCGCGTCTTATTTTCAAGTTTATTTGTTTATTTCGTCAAAGAGCATAAACAAAACAGGCTAATAGTCCCATGATAGACGATTTCCTTTTACTCAACTCCAGCCAGCTACAGAGAATAAAATCCCCGTTGCCAGCCTTATTGTAATTTAGTGGATGAAAATAGAAATTTGATGGAAGTGATAAGGCGGCTTGCTTGACGTTTATGAGTCTACAGACAGAGTATCAAAGCAATAATATGACCTGTAGCCTTGCAATTCAATGTCCTTTTACCATGATAGCACTACAGCTAAATATGAACATGACTTATTCCACTCCCTAACTTCTAAATGCTAATAATTTTACTTTATGCTGTTCCAGATTTATGCATGTATACTTAGGCTTCCGTAAATATAACTATGCAAATGCAAATAAAGAAGTTATTACCTTTGCACTCAGTCGTAAGAAACTGACATACCTACATTATTTATTTAACCGTTTCAAATCTCATTAGTGCTACGTGTGTGTACTACACATACAGAGTACAGAGTCTTTAATAAATAGACTTACGAAACCTAAATATTTGCACTCTAGATGTTAGTGTTGCAAAAGACATTTGCACAGTGCAAAATTTTGGATGAAAATATCAATACTATTTTAAATTATGTAATTCATAATATTATAAAATTTTAAAATCAGTAATAGATACGTATGTCTAGGTGTTACATATGGCCAACACTGTTTATGGATTCCATAGTCGCTACTAGATTTTGTACAGCACTGGCGAATTCAACAAAACTTTC
>JABASI010000644.1:0-34600 GCA_019776505.1 Tomocerus nigrus
CACGTGGTGCAGACATTTTCCATTTATTTTAATAGCTAGCGAAACCAATGTAATGGTTGACATATATACATAATAGTGTTGTAGTTGAATTCAGGAATTTCGCATCATAGAAATATCCCGTTTTCCTGTCTACTATTACTATTTTGTGTATTTAATCCCTAATTAGCAAATTTCGGTTATCAGGATGGGGACTTTAAGGCACCCTACAGTGTCTTTGTTATCTTGTGCTACGTGTATCCAAAATTATATGTTGAATTAATCCTTTATGTACACATCATGTAATCATGCAATGAATTTGAACCGGCATTTGCTTTCTTTGATGAAAAACGTATACGTACAAAATGATTTATACCTAAGGTATGTGTGGCACACTGGCATATGATACAGTCAAGTAATAATAATATGTTCTGATCAAAGAAAACTTGAAAAAGAGTTCAACTGGTTAAACGTTGGGATCATTTCCGCAAACATTGGGCAGACATTGCATATCTCTATAATATTACCTATGTATATTGCTTACAGACGGAACACATCATATATTAATAAATTCATTTGAGAATGAATGGTTTTGAATCGCCTTAATAAGTAACGCACCTACTTTTTCTAAACCAAACAAAAATACATAATGTCACAGTGTAGAGATGAGTAATGTTGTCCGTAGAGTCATAAGTTGATTACTGTATAAATACATAAATACATGCTGCATGTCTGTATTGTATAGATAGTTATGGATATGATTTGTGTAATATTACACGTGTGTGTATGCTGTAGAAGATGAATGGATTTTAGAGATTATTGTCCACAAAGCTATTTAGCTACAGTTAAGTTAAGAAATAATGGTCATAGAGTCCTATTCGTACACACTTACAGAGTTTCACAGTTCATAAATAAAATTCAATGCACTCTACTTAGTCTGTGTAGTTTGAGTCACCTAAGAAAACTTAACCTACCTGAAATTCTTGAACAGTTGAGTGTAGAAAGGACTCACCTTGTCTTGCTTTGATGAACTGCATAGATATAGTTCATCAAATAATAAATGTGTAGGATCATCCTTACGGGTTCTATGTATTTATAAATATGCATGAGATCGTCTTTGCAATTTCATCTTGTGTGATGCAAATGTTATATCATATATAGTCGTCTGTGCTGAAAAGAAAGGCGAGTTGTGTACAAGGGCTTAAAGGCAAATCAAAAGCATTCCCAGCACAATGTAACACTATATTTGCAAAGACTACATTTTACCATACGCTATACACATTACTTATATGCAAAGGTAACAGTACTACGTGTATAAATTATTGTAGGTACTTAGAACTCTTTTCAATAGTTTTTTTTTTGTGTGTGTATAGAAAAATAGGGATGCCGCACTTAATGTCAAAAGATGATAGATAGAGTACATACCCCGTGTAAAAGTGTCTACAGTTTATGTAAAATAGAGTTATAGTGCACAACTGTAGTTAGCACAGCAGCAGAATATTCATCCTCTCAGAAATGCAATGCTCGCTCAAGGAAATGGGCACAAACTTATGAGAAATAGGTGATGGAAGAATGTTTCTTAAAATAGGATCATATTACATTCCATTTAGGCACGTTAACATGGCAGGACATAGATTAAGTAGGCAAGACTCTTCTGTAATAATGTTTTAATAGCATTACTACGTATTTCATTGTCAACGATGGTGCTCTCAAGCTTAGCATTGAATTCCAAACAGAGACTCTCTATATAATCAAGTATGAATTCTTGCAAAGTTAAGGATAAAATAAATCCGCGTCTATTATGCAATGGAAACTGTTTTTGTTTGGTTTAGTTGAGATGTAGATAGAAGTGAATAGGCTTTAAGAGACAGAGGCGTGCAGGACACACCTGTCTGATGGATTATGTTCCTTATAGTTGCACAAGCTCATTGTGTTGTGAATTGTCATGTTGTTGCCTGTCTTGTCTTGTCTGTCTTTTATTATTATGTTGCGTTCAGTTGTCAGTTCCTAAAGTTGCTTTTCTTGTACTGCAGGAATATATTGAATAAAAGGATGCCCATGATGGTTCGTTTGGTGGATGGGAAGCAACCGGTCACATCTTCTGCCAAAAGCTCCTCGTTTAAGTTTGTTCCGGAACTCCGACTATTCAGCACTATCCAGGAAGAACTCATCTTTGGAATGCCCTTAAGTCACGTAAGTTATACTTAACCATTCCAATGACACTTCCATGCACATTTTTCTTCGCTAAAGATAATAATCAATGGAATTACCTACGCAAACAATCTCTATATGCTCCTACTTATAAAGTACCTAATACATGATAAATTAATGACTCTTTTCACGGCATAATGTTACGAAAATGTCACCGCGCTGAAAGTATATTAGCATTAAAGTGGGCAGGTTGCAGTTAAAATACAAATCCATCAAGACATCGTGTTTGTATATAATCAATTACGTGAAGCTGTTTACCTAAACTAACTTCATTTAAATTTTTTGAAATGTTTTAATTTAAGTGCTGATACCGACATTTCATGATACTAATAATAAAGTCATATTTAGGTGATATATCAATTGGAAATGTGGGATAACGGGTGGTTCTGAAATGTAAATGAACATGTTTACCTCGTTGGATATACCAATATAATAATAAGTATTAAGATGTTATTGCGCTTAAAATATTTCATATTTCAATGTAGAATAAGTTCTCAAACATTATAAGTATGAAAAAGAGAATAATGTATAGGAAGTAGTAAGTAAGTATATTCAACGGGATATGTATAGATGCCCAGATGATGGGAAGAAATGTGGAATTTTTGCACAGCAAGGGAGATGTGATGTTTCTTATGGGGAAGTCCTATATGCTTAATGTCATGTGTTTGTCCATGTCCATCCGTCGTAGTAATTTGCATTTCATAACCATTAATCTCTTTGAAAACGAGGCTTTTCATTTCTTACTATGGTGGTTTCATACTATGGTAGATCTTTGTATGTTCCATTAATTCTCTCTTGTAACAGAAGCCCATTCATTCATAAGAACAGCAGTTAAGATGAATCACCCACCAACTGCATTTGTGTAAATAATTGTTAAAACAGGCAAGCTAGGCATAATCTGCTAAGCTATGCTTAATATTTAAATATGCGCAAATATCATGTGTGCATTCAGTTCAGTAGCTTAGAGCGTGTGTTGTGATTTAAAAATGAAGAGATTTTTACTTTAGCCTTCTAAAATGTGTAGTAATGATCGTGTATCAGAGATAGAGAACCCACCTTGAATTTGAATTCTTTAAGATGCTACAAAGCATAGAGTAAATATAAAATGCATACGAAGAAAGGATATAAAGTTTATTTAGGTAAGGAATTAAGCAGTAAGTAGTAATACTAGGGTGGCCAGACAATAGTGCCTTGTATGTATGTATTCATTCGTATAGTTAAAAAGTATTATGTATACCCGTGTTTGCGTATTGTTAGTTACTTTTAAATGGACATGGTATACCTAAATTGAATAACAGACACATAGATGCATAATAAATAACTTGAGGTAGCGTAACTGAACGCTAAGTAAGCACTTTACATTCTTTTCCAAGATTCATCTTTATTTGCACAAGAATAGATGTTTTAGTGCTTACTTATCGTAGTTTTAAGAGATTTTTATAGCTTCATACAGACAATGATTCAGAGAGTCAAGTCAGTGAGTGAAGAGTTGTCTTACTTACTTATAAGAAGCCAGTAGTAGAAGTACAATAGTCAGCCTGCCTGCCGTCCTGCATCACTTGACCAGAACAAGATAACAAGAACAATACGATACAATAGCACACTGTCTATCCATCGTCTAGTCATTTTTTCTTGCCCACAAACTGTTTTGAAGTTCGGCTCTTGGTTTGTTATAACCATAGCCTAATATAAAGATTCAATAAACTTCAGTTGAATCCAATTGACTTAGCCCAGTGCCATGTCCGTTGTAGTTTTGCATAGTAAATATAAATGCAGTTAGATACATTGGTCTTGTTGGATCTGTATGATTTACATACATCTTATGGTATGAGTGATAGAGGCAAAAAAGGAATTTAGGATATAGCAAGTGAGTTATGATGTTATGAATAGTTAAACAACAATGGCCTTTGCTCATGTTCAGCTTGAGTACAAACTTATGTTAACTCCATCATGCTTATCTTTAAAACTTAAACTCGCCAGTCAATAAGTCAATATATAAATACGAATCTTGTCTCGTATTATGGAGTATGGCTTTGTATAGTAAGGTTATAAAAATAATATTATTGTCAGATAAGTAAATGGGGATTCTACATACAATAATTATAAAATGGAGACGTAAAAAAGGAAGAACTTTTAAGGAAATACGAGGAAATAATGTAATTCTTGTAATTGTGACATTGTGAGGAAGAAATCACGAAGCGAGACCAAGAGCAAACCAATGATTCAATAACTACTCTTCAACAGTTGGTTACACTTGAAAAGAAAAGTTGCCAATTTCTTATTTTGCCATGAGTGTCTGAATTGGAGTCTCTGGTGAGGGAAATGGATGGTATTGTGTAATCCTGGCAATTCTTCAACAGTCAATCTAAATCCAAGAATGTTTTTGTGCATTATTATTTATGTTAGTTATATTTGATGATGAGACAATAATGAAATGCTGTGAGGAAAGCGAAATTGCATTGTGTTTTTGTTATTGTTGCACTTCCATATATGGTTTAAGGAAATAAGATGGGATTTTACTGAGGTGTTTTATATTTTTCATTTCATATGCAAATCCCTGGCTTTTACATTGAAAAAAAGGATTTGATTGGAAATCAAAATTCACGGCTGCGATTGTTATTCATTGAATGTCATTTGTTGGCAAATACAAAACAACTGTGACGTATAGTTGAATGTTAGATTCCAAGACTTCTCTGTGTGATTTGATTTATTTCTCCACACCTGTAGTACATCCAGGAAGATATGGACTTCAGAATTATTTAGAAAAATTTAAAATTTCATTCTTACGTAATGTATGGTATTGTAGGAATTAAAAGGGCTAAGTGACGCGTGGAGATGGAGAATGTGAAGAAAATATTAACTGCATCTTATTTAGTATGTATAGTTTGCTCATTGCGTGCAAGAATGAAAAGTAAATTTCAGTTTGTTTTGCTTATATTACAGAGTTCTACTAAGGAACCTCTAAGTTTACTTCCCTTGCCCCTGAGCGTGCCTTTGAAGTTCCAAGTGTGCCGTAACATGGGCCAAGTTGAACAAACGAAAGAATTTTGCCGGCTTCAAGAAAAAATCAAGACCCTTGTCGATCAAACGAAAAATCTTATTCAGGTGAGAATTACATTTCTTATTGTTCCTGTATATACACACTCGAATCATAAGAATAATATAAGTCCAGTTGAAAATTCATTTCTTTAGGATTTAGTTGGAGCACAATAGAACGTAATATTGTTTTGTTTATGCACCTTGTTTTCATTTCTGTATGTCATGTATCAGTTTCAGTTGAAATGAATAAAAGGGAAATTGTAGTATGTATTATGTCTATAGCTGTAAAGCCTGTCTGTATCGTAACTTTAGATGAGTCGGAGAAATGCATTGTTTGTAACGTAACATTAGGAATACAATACATTGTACTTACAGAGAGGCGACTAAGAGAAGAAGAGGATGAAGGAAAAGATAATGAGAGGTTTGGGACTGGGAGTAAAATTTTCAGACTCCTATTACCCTACGTCTGGTTTTACTATTTGGTTGTTATTATTGCAGTTGGATTCAATTCCATTGCATTGTAGTAAATTAAGTGCACCGAAGATAAAACCAAACCATGTCAATCATATTCAGTGCAATTGTTTCCTATTCACAATTGAAATCTATGGGCAAGTTTTGGTTTTTGTAGCCTTTAGGATTTCCATTGTGGGGTAACTGGGATACACCTATACATTCTACATATAATATGCAAAGATTCTAGTGTCAATCTCGGTTTCTACACTTGGCAATAACTGTTAAATTGAATCTTTTTTCTATTTTGAGTGTCTCTTTTACGACTTTACGAGTGTGTCGAAGGGAGAGAGACCAGAAACGAGAGTAGTGTACTTACATATATTTCATTGATGAATCATAATCCAAGCAAATCTACTTATGCTAAGTATATACATTGAGGCTAACAAGCAGTAGACTATTTAAGTAGTTCAGAATGTAGAAGAATAGGGTTGTTGAGTGTAGGGAGAGAGGCAAACCCTTTGGTTACTACAATGTGCAGCAAATTGCATTCATTTAATTTCATTTGCTATGGTATGGTCTGGTTTAGTTTCATTCTTTTCTTGTTCATCTTCTCGGGAGGATGGGAAGAAGCCTTCATTTTTCAACTTGGATGGACCATAAAAAAGAACGAAAGGGTTTCTCTTCTCCAGTTCAGTTTAGTGCAGAGAGAGAAGTCTTCTATTACAAAACGTGTTATTATTTCTATTATTTTGAGCTTCTTGTCTTGACTAGAAGACAAGATTTCCTCTCAGCGTATCCTTATTCTGTCAGTTCAACCACTACATTCAAGAAAAACATATTAAAATCAAAGGAATTTTTTATCGTTCAATTTAATTTAACTGAGCTAAAGGAGACTATTATTTATTACATAGTATTATATATTGACTCAGTATTCTATTTACTATATAGGTAGGTAGGTACCTTCTTATTCCATTGGCTCCTTTTATTATTGTATCAAAATGACAGAGGTAAGAAAAAGTCTTCTCCGTATGACTGAACAACTGTTATCTGCGATGGCACTAATATCTCTCGACTAAGTGTGTACAATTGTACGCACAGATTATTTTTTGTGCTCAGATATCTAATGGCTATGCATGTACCTAAAGTAAAGTTATACGCATTGTGTGTGGAATAAACTTCACTTTTTACCTTGCGTCGAATTACTTTCCAACGAAATCCTACACTTAAGATGAGAAGTTGATGTAATTCTAATCGCAAGAGACATAAGAAAGAATTATCTTATCGCAGTTGTGTGTAGTCGATTGTACAGCAACACAAATCACAACCCTTCGATCCCACGTCTTAAATGGTTATTAAGGAATATGAGCCTTTTTCTTGAGTTTCCTTCAGATCAATAAAAAATGAAAAGGAATGGTGCTTTCCGTTTCATGACATTAAATTCTGTTGCGCAAAATGAAATAGAGTGGTTGGGTTTGATTGTGCAGGAGATGAGTGAGTAATGGAGCGTCTTAGATGTTATACGAGCGCACTTCTAATGACGTTCAAGATGTTCCTTTCGATTTAGATTGCCCATTAAATCATCTAAATGTTGCATACGTCTTAGACACATTTCAATAAAAACTAATGATTTAATAGCATAATTTGACGAATATCTTTTCAATTGCAATTTTAATCTGTGTCTTCGCTGAAAGCTAAAATCTCTAATAACAATAACACAAACGACCAGTAAACTGTTTACGAACAATAAACATCGCAATTCTTTTATAATTTCCACATATTTACACGTATCATCATAATATCCTTTGGTGATTACAAATAGTAGTAGTTTAGTACTACAGGTTACTCTCTATTAATTAATTCCGTTTATGTCGCATTATTAATAAAAACAATCTTTTCACTAATTACATATCCAAATCGGTAAAAATCACGTGGGTAATTGCTTGCAAAAGTTATTTTTGTTTGTACAAAAACGTTACCTACTGAAAACCAAGTAGTAGTCGAGTAGTATAGTATTTATTTGTAGTTTATATTATGAAATATAGTTTGGTACTCGGGGGGACCTTAATGACTGTCCATATTTTTACCTTTATTCCGAGTTCTAAATAAATGCAAAAGTAAACGATGCAGATGAATCTCTTGAAATCTATGTTTGGGCTTTAGAGATATAGAATCGTATTACAGTATCTAGGTATGTGTCCTAAAATTTGTCCTGTAGGTGTATTTATTTATAACTGCCAAAGAAATGATGAAATGAACAATAGAGAAACCATTTTTCATGTTTACTAGGCTTTCACTCACAATCATCAGACAGAAAGATGTGTAGTGTAATAATATGGAGTTAGGTTTAGTCTTGCAGAACTTATTCGTTTTTATTACGTATGGTTTATACCTGTATGTAGATGCTCAATGAATCAAGGTAGGCTACGTAACAATTAGGATTGCAATCTCAGGAGTCGAGTAAGTAGGTGCATATGTATGTGCGATTTACTTTTACATTCCATAAGTTAAAAGCTAGTTTAGTTGAGCAGCATGCTAATGATAAGTTAAGCGCATGTGAGTAAAGTAATGCCAAGGCAAGGCAAGGCATCAGACAAGCCAAACTGAAATGAGCTAAACGAGTGACTTATTATTTATAAAGGCCATATTTGGACATAGAGACAATAGAATGATGGACGACATACATAGGTAAGTAGGTAACTGGCTAATCTCTGCGAGCAACTTTGATTGTGAGTGAGCAAAACTGGCTGGGCCATGCAAGAGCCTTACATAGAAATGAGAGATAATGATAATTAGCAGTGTTTATAGTTTATACGACAGGACAGACGAATATTCTTATTCTCACAATCAGAATAAGTGAGCAAAAACAGTTAGTCTCTCCTCTCTTCCACCATCCATCTCTAATGCTCTCTTATTTATGTCTTATTCATTTGACTCTCTGGTTTAACTTCTCATATAGACTTAACTTCCTTGCACATACGTACTTGGACTGCAATTGTATTGTGTTTGCTACGACGAGCCAGGTCTTTAGATGCAAAAAGTCAATTGAGACGAAATAACATAAGATTACCTATAGAGCTCATCAAGATTTCTTTGCATTGTATTCCATTTCATTGCAAATGTGGGTTGCAAATGTAATGACACGAGATGAAATGAGCCATTCTTCTGATAGCACATCTACTACAGAAGGAAAAACTAATTTTTCATATAGACACAGCGTTGGTGTGCTGTGCTATGTGCCTCTCTTTCTTGCTTAATTCTCTCTCATCTCTCTCCGTGTCAATTGAGTGCTTTACTTTAATTCTTATCACAATACACCAGTTTCCCTCTGCAGATTTATGCTGATTAATGTAGCACTCTCTTTTTTAAACCTTGTCAATTAATAATTTTCAGTAATCCTAATCTTGTATTTTACTAGCACTATTAGAATTAGTAGAATTCTTTGATAAAAATTAGATTTACCTGTATAATTATAAAAGAAAAGTCCAATTTCAGACTACAGATAGTATCATGCCAATAAAATCCTAATCTATATCTGTACATCATGCATGTATGCACAAAACGATACGCACGCTATGGATTATCATATTGATCATTAGTAAAGACTGCAATTAATGCAACGGATTCTAGTATACAATGCTGTACTGTGTATTACAAGAATTATTATATAGGTACACGAATTGCTATTACTTATTTATTACTGCTTATGTATATGTACTATCACTATGTATATGGGTACTTGAGCTTGCCTATGCATCGTAAAATAGCATGATACGGTACAAAATGGAAAAGAGTGAAATTAGAATCGTACCTGAATCTTAGTGAATTTAATAACTCTAATAAGTGGTTAAAATATTGCAAGCTACATGGATTAGGTAGGGCTAAGAGTAGAGAGAAGACATTAAAAACGAAATGTTGGTTGAAAGTGACACCAGTTATCTGTCAGGCGAAGAAAGGCGCCTTAATATGTTAGCTAAAGATAAGCAGTGGGTAATAAATGTGCATGCATTGTACTCTTTGTAAATGATGGGTTGAAAATGTGAAATATGAGTGACTGTATTGCAGTTTCTATTGTGCTCCACAATTATAATCAACGTGCAAATCAAAGTATTGTGATTCAAAGAAGAATCTCTATGCTCTAAATATAGATCTATGGCAATTTAGAATTGGAAGAAGGGAATGCGACTGAGGAATGATATTGGGTTGGGATTGTTGTAAGGGTTTACAAGGGAAACTCGTTATCTGATCGTGTGCTCTCTCTTTTTGAATTTAGATATATGACATCAATCTGAAGAAAGAATTGAGATTCGACGGGAGACAATGGAAGTCCTACGCACCGCCAATATTCCTCTCGCCATCGACACCAGATATCCTCTCAGCTGCCAATAACAATCACCATCAACCACTGAATCTCACCCACAGCCATAGTCACAGTCACAACCATATTGCCAACAATAACAACTACAACGAAATCCCGGACGTCCAAGACTACGAGGATATCGATCAGATTTACGACTACGTGCGGGGAATCAAGCCGCCTCCCTCTCGAATCATGAATGCAAATAACGACTCGTCGCCCGAGAGGAAAATCAGCGTGTCGAAACCGCCAATCAGTCATAGTCATAACCAAGCCAAACCGATCATGATTCCTCCTGTAATCAACCGGGCAAAGTCTCCGACTTGCGGCTCCTCTCCGCAAGCACCACCTCCCATCCCAAAACACAGACTCCTTCGGCAGAGTGTCTCTGTTGAGAAGCTGGTGGATGATGACAGACCAGAGCCACCTCCGATTGAAACTATTCCCACAAACAAAAACAAATTTCTAATCAATAGCTCTGTTAATAGTAATGGGAAGAATGTGTCAAATGTACAAGTAAAAATAACCACAACAAACATAACCAACCAAGGGAGTCAGGGTCAGAATGGCAATCAAAACCAGCCCAGATCCAATAGTGACAAAATCAAAGAAATGAAGAATAACAAAAATAAAGGCAGTGTCTACTCTGCGAAACAAAAGCAACATCACCAGCATCCTATTGTGACAGCTTCTGTAAATAAGCACACGAATGGGAATATCTTAATCAATGGGGGTAGCAACAGTAGCAATGCCTCTCCGACACACATTCTCAGTCTCAGCTCCTCGAACAATTCTTCCAGCAACAACACGACACCGACAAATACGAGCGGAAGCAGTGGCGGCGTTGAAAAAGTCAGAGGGAAACATTTGTACGTGAAACACAACAGTCATAACAATAACAGTGGAGGAGGGGGACTTTTAGCTACGGACAATTGCATCAGTGGTAGTCCCACGAATCGCATCATCTTCCGCAGATCCCCGATTTTCGATTGTAGATATAAATCTATGAACGATTTAAATCGGAGCAGTCTCGAGTCAGGAGCCTCCAGTGCCTCGCACAAACTCAGATACTTCCAACACAATCATCATGGGCTGAATGTGAGCGGTGGACTCGGCCTCAGCAACTTAAGCATGAACTTAATGAATCTAAATATGAATATGAAGGCGAGTAGTGCCAGACATAAAGGAATGATATTTCGCCCAAAATCCTTGACCAATATTACTCTTGATGATGGTAATAGTGGCGGAAGTTGCAAGAAGAAACTTGATATGGTTGTGCCAAGTCATCATCACGCTATTCACTCCCCTCCCCCTCCGCCAATTGAATTGTTGCAAAAGATACCCCGCAGTAGTCAATCTCAGAGGAGTAGGAAGTCTCAACCACCGCCAACTCTCTATTTGTGACTGTGACAGATTTATCTACAATTAAATAAATACAATACGACGCAACGCAACTTTCTGTACTTCTACTACACATATCTCTACTTAGCAAATGTTACATTTACTTATTACTTACCTTACGGTTATCTTTGTACAGTAAATAATTTACATTAATTAAAATAATGTGTGTGTAGCCCTTTTTACATTCACTTGCTCTTGTGCATAATGTTACATGTACATTCCATGTTTAACTACATGCATAGAAACTCTGCAGAAATGAGTCTGCCTCTATGTGCTCCCTCGCCTATACATGTATAACTTCTATTAGCCAAATGTCAATTTAGTTTATTAGTCTTACTGTGAGCAAAAGTAAGAGATTAATACATAATTCCACAATAAATATGTCAATTTCCCCTATTATGTGGATTAATACAAACTTTTCCATGTTACTTTTTTAGATCACGACATGACTCCTATCTTTCCACATTCGAATATCTCGCTCACTAACAAATGTCTAAACAAACTATAATACTTACAAACCTTAAATATTGTTGTCTCTACACAAACTAAAGCTAAATGATAATATTGCAATGAAGCTAAACATGCATATCCTCAAAAAACTACGTATATATTATAATATGTGTGTGTCTATGCAATAAGACTGATAGAACAAAGCGAGTCTTGTCAGCGTATTATAAAGTGTAAAAGTAATTTAATCATTTCATGCATAGTAATGCATAACAGCAGGATAACCAATAAATGTTACTCACACACTACGTTAGAATATGTGTATTCTAGCATAATCACATTCTCACAAACACAGAGTCCTCCTTAAAACATTCCTGATTGAATTAAAACATTATAACAACCTATGATAACATGTAGATTCCTTTCCTTCTTCATTGTAATGCATGAATTATTTAATCCCTCAGTGTAACCTGCTAATTTGAAGTGTACCATACTGAAATTTGCAATGCTTGTTAGCATGTAAGAGAATTTGACCTCTCTTGGTCACTTCTAAACACAAACAAAACTGTTAACAAATATAATACTGATTCTAAAGTGTAAATGTTAATGTATAGTAATTTAAGATAGGTTAGCTAAGTATACAGCAATTAGATGTGTAAGAGTCTTCTATAGCATTTACTTTTACTTGACTGAAAATGACTGCTGTTTTTTATTACAAAACCTCAAGAAGGACTTTCTGACTAGCATACATCTACCGGCTATACCTACATATATACAAATATACATACCATATTGACTGTACGTATATTCTATTTGTACTTTGCTGTTCTGCTTATTATCAACCTGTAAATGTATAGCATTATTATACTAGGCACAGTTTGTGAATAAATAAATAAACTTTAAATAGTTAGGTATACCTACATATAATTATTAGCAATTCAATAAATGAGTATTATAATAGAATCATATTGATAATAATTTACTGTTATATAAGTATGGATGTCATGCAGTGTAATATTTTCCGAAGTGTAATATAGTGGAGAAAAATGTAAAAAATCTAATACAAAATCTTATTGTACTACTGTATTGTTTGTATATTAAAAACTGTATGCTTGTCATATCCGAGAACCCTGTCTATGCCCTACAACTATCATTTCAGATAAGATTTTTTTTACTTGCATAGGGAAGCAATTAATTCTTTTCCTCATTTTTGCTGACATTTTTGCAAACAACACAATGCATATAATTCGCATATAGAATATCAGCATCAGGCATAAACCTGGCTTAAGTGCGGAAAAGATCATTACATTATAGATAAAGTCTATTATGATTTATAACGCACAGTTCTAAATAATAATTATGCTAAGCATGCTTCTGAATAAAAGTTAAGGTTACTGAAAGGACAGGATTTTCATTCCTTTAGCATATGCATCATATGGTTCAAATTACGGACGATGACTGTATTTATTATGGAAAATTACTAATTAATCTATCAAATTAAATCCGAATTACAAATTCATTTACGATAGGTACCTAGCAATGTAACTGCACAAACATTATAGCAGAACGCAATATAACCACATAATGTGCTACCTATACAAAATTACATGACAGTCACCTTCGCATTCAGTTAATTAAGGCAAAAACGGCGAGATAAGAGTACACTAATTGTACAAACTACAGGTATTCAAAGGAAGTGAAACGAAAGGAACAGTAAGAACGTATGAATTATGGGGTCTACCTAAATCTATGTGCATAATTGAACAGTCAACTATTTAGTAGACACTATTATAACTATAAGGCACAGAACTAAACCTGTCTACTAGTCAAATGAAATCTTTCAGTCAGGAAATAAATTACAGGAGCATGCATAATCACATCTAATCCTTTCCTTTAGCAGGGTTACCTAAACAGATAAATACATAACGGATCTGTACATTGCAAATTTTAACGAGCTTAGGCATCACAACAATACACACAGCAATAAAAGACACTCCTGTGATTCATGCGATTTCCTATCTCCTTATTATTACTTATGCTCTACCACGTATTCTAAATAGCATTTGATTCAAAGTCAAATCCTTCTATTTCACCTGTAATTATTTTAATAATTAATGATGAATTATTCTTCTACAGTTGGAGGTGACAGCTAGGCTGTCCTTACAATATTCAAAATCAAAATACCCTTATAATATGAATCAAAAGGGTCTAGAAAACACATTCTGTTAATTCAATCAATATATACCTATGCAGAAACGTAGACACACTCACGTATCAACTTAGAATCAAACGCAAGTAGGTATGGTATAGCATAAGAAAACCTGAAACAAATACTTAGGCATACCTACTTACTTGAGAAAACACAGATAATGGCACTGAAAAAGAAGAGAAACGCTACAGCGTTGTTTTTAAGATTTTTCGAATAAGCTATGGAAATTGCCCACTGAAACGAGAACATAATAATAGTACTGTCGAAATTCATAGGTGATCTTGACAGTTCTTGAGGAATGTGAGTGAATTAGCTATACTAACTTAGATAGTTATTGTATTTTTGTCTACTGTGTGTGCTTTTACATGTTAAAGCAAACTCATAGTATTAAAATGATCTTTATCTAAATAGAAAACCCATTTACATCGTTACATTTACTATGTTAAGAGTAGGAAGGAATTCCATGAAAATTAAAAACAATTTACCTACACTAAGCATTTTTGTGTAGCAATATTATTATTATTGTTGTGTAGAATGAAGTTTGGCCTATTTTTCATGTAGAGGCAAGCTGTGTACGCGGCGGATTGAACTTGTTTTATACCATAATTTTTGCAAAAATGTAGGCAATAGTCCAAAGGAGTATTCTTTACAGGACCGTTAGTATATACAGATAGTACTTGTAAATGTTGTTAATTTTTGTTCTTTTCATTCATAATATATTTTTAACCTTAACATTAAATGCAACAATGCAAAACGGCATCGTTTGATTTTTCTTGATTTGATCTCACACTTCAACTCTTTCTGTTTCCCTTCTCGATCAGCAGGATCAACGCTTTGTGATGTGAGCTGAAAGTTTATAGTACAGATAATCTGCTCTGGTCATCATCAATTTACAATTACAGACACAATTACTCCCACATTAGTACAAGTAAGTACATAATCTAGTATCTATTGAACGGACAATGAGTGAGCATGCAACTACGCGTTTTCATTTACGATAACAATTACTTATTAGAATTAGGTATCGCTTGACATTTCGCAGAAAGTTAAACTATAGCAATTACGTGAAATGTGCCTACGGATGAATGAATGAAGGTGTACAGCTATTCTAAATACATTTTTATCACCTTTGCATTGCAACATTACCTATATTTTACTATTATGTATTGCCTATTGGAGCAATTAAACCCTACAAGTCCAACCACTATCTATCTACTTTTAATGGACTAAGCAAGACAAAAACAAGACAATCCGATCCGATAGCAATCATCTATAAATAATTAAGCCGTTCAATTCAGATTAATGTGATAAATCTCGGCAGAAAATTAAAACCTTGAGTCTTGCACTTACTTATGCCTTAGTTAGTTAGTAGGTACTCATTACTAACTAAGTCATTTACTTTTTACGCACACACCTTAGGTGAGAATTACTGAATTACATTACATTCTACATAGGTTCATAGGTATACACAATGCCTTGTTGTAATATAACCCTGTTTCTGTGATTAAAACCATTTCTTCTTAAATGCATACATCCCCCTACATCCTACATCCACATCATTCCATTACCACCCCAATCATGATGTGATATATTTATTATATAAATCTTTTTGCATGCTCATTAGTTATTATTGGCCCAAAACCTAAATACAGCATACAACCTATGATCATTTCATTACTAAGGCTAATAAGGCTCCTATATGCACAAATACAACAGGTACTTACTGATAATAACAATTATACTGATGAACTGATGATCGCAGTTTCAATTTCATATAAACGCGTATATATACGGAAGGAATTCCATACCTTGCATTGTACACCATCGAAATTACAACTGCTAAACCATTAATTAGAGAGAAAAACTTCATCGTAAGTAAATGTGAGAGCTAGCATATGAGGGCTAATGCTAAAACGTTGCTAACATACTTGGCATCTACTTGTGAAACAAATCCTGTAGCCACAACTCCGATAAAAATGTAATAATATGTAGACATTCAATATGCTTAGCAAAAATTCAAACATTTGTCTCTCTGTAACGTAGATGTAAAATATAATACACCTATAACAATTGGTATCAATACAATTTCGATGAAGCAGAAATGTCGACTTTATTATAATATAAGGATATTGATAAAGTGAAGTTTGTCAGTTGACTGTCGAAAGTGGAATTGTTGTCTCACTCTCACGCAACACAGTCTCATCAATGTTATACGTATACGTAGACCTATTTACCACTATGTTCTATCAAACATATGACAACTTCCTATCCCGTGGCAAGACTCTATTAAAATAATTACCCAAGACAAGACAAGAATAGAAATTATCAATGATTGTCATTGCCATTCCATGACAAGCCCAAGAACGTTGACTTTGAAAATTTATAATGGGCTATGGCTATAACGAAATCATAATTGTACAGGGAAAAGAATTCCTGAATGTAATAATACATCTATAGCGCAGTAGGAAATTGTCACACATGGAGATAATGCGTAATAAAACATTGCTTTATCTACTGCTAATATTGCATTGCATTACATAAGTGTTACAAGTTACAACTGAATTTTGATTATATTGGTACAACTACTTTTATAACTAACGTTGATTAATGCGCATGATTTCCTTGATCGGAAAATACTTTATCGACTTACTGCTGCACTGCACGGTAAAGATTTAAAAGTAGCTGGTATTTGGTAACTTTTTAAATGTACAATAAAGAGATATATCAAAAAGGAAAGTCAACTTTAAACATCTTTACTGATTATGTCAACATTCAAATAAAGTCGGAGATGAAAAGATAAGTATACTATCCTTAAAACGGACTTTAAATTATTTGAAACTGCAAATAAGTAATAGAAGAATGCTCTTATCTTAACTTTACTTGCTCAACGATATTAGGGATCATCTAAGTGAGGAAGCCAAAAAACCTGAAATACATACATATAAATAAACAAATAATTATATTATAATATTATCTGTAATTTAGGTGACAACATATCTATTTTTACACAGATTTTGCTAATATGTATTACATTTTAGACATTTCGACATTACTTATTTCACTTTAGATTTTGCGTTACATTGTACTATACTGGAACTATAAACATAAAACTTTACACTAGTTAATTTGATCAGAATTAAAAAAAATCTAATTATGGTCTTACCATGTTGGTACAAGATGTTGCCAACATCATATATTTTGGATTGAATTTCATACGGTGAACCGGTCCTGGGTGTATTGCATCGAGACTACATACCTATAACATAATTAAGATATTATGTAATAGTAAATACAGTGTGCTTAAATAAAACATGTAAAATCCGAATCTTTTGATTCAAAATGGAATGGACCACATTTTTTCTACAAAAAATTTTCAGGATACTTTTATGCAAATTACTTTAACCCTAGTAGCCTACTTTGGCCAGTACCATTAAAAACGGATAATCAGATAATTAACTACACCATTATAATTTTATAATAAAATAATGTTACCTTATATCCTTTGCTAACATTCCAGGCATGAATTTGACCGTCAGAAGATCCAGAAAATATGTACTCAGAATCTGGTGTAAATGACGCTTCCAAAGGAAGATTTTGAACATTAAAATGTCCCTAATAATAGCCACAAACACATTAGGACATAATCTAATGTCTGCTTTCAATTTTCGAATAATTATTGCTTACTTATTACTTACAGATAAGCTCTTCACTGGAAGGCCAAGAAATGAATCAATAAGTCTAATTACAGAACCATGTGTGTTAATCATAATAAGTTTTCCATTGGGACTGAATTTCAGAGATGACCACTTAATGCAATTGTCGTACGGTAACAAAAAATGCATGAACGGGCCCTAACAGAAAAAAAATGGAATAATCAATAGGAAACCAAAATAAATGCATGTACTCTATTGTACTGTTTTGCTTTGTATTGCTTATTGTAAGGAACATAATAATATCAATATCCAATGAAATTACATACTTTAGAATATGCCCTGGCATCGTACAATTTAATACTTTGGCTATTTATCCCAACGGCAAAAATTAGACCTTCAGGGTCAAAAGAAGTTAAAGCTTGTCCACTAAAATGCATTACAGCCTGACAATCACGAGAACGAAGATCCCACAACCGCAGTGTTTCATCCAACGACGTTGTCAGAAACGTGTCATCAGTGGGCGACATGCTTAAAGTATTTACCCTGTGAAAATTAAAATGACTACAAATTAAATTCTAAAAGCATACTAAACACCGGTACTAAATAGCCATGTATTAAACACTTCGAATAATTGACTGTCATTCTGAATATTATATTAATAACATGTATACAACTACAACACAAAAACATAATTACCTTTTCGTATGTCCAACAAAGTACCGAATATATTTGTTATCATGAAGAGACAAATATCTGATTGTATCTTAATTTAAATCAAAGGATAAATTCAGAAATTAGTATCAAACAAAACATTGAAAGGTTTCGCAAGTTAAAGAAGGAATTCCTCCTTCTTCAACATGCGATTTCATAATAATATGATGTGTATAATATAAATCAAATCTCACTTTATTTTTAATATAAATTATTCAGGGCCGTACTCAAATATTTACGTGACGCCTTACTATTGTTTGTTGAAACATTGCGTATAAATGATAGGTTCTTATGGGTTTTCATGCTTTTTAGTTATGAGATGAATGTACCGCATAATAATTAAGCTAATGTACCACTTGGCTGGTGCGTGCTCTGTGGGGGGTTTGGGGCAGGAATGATATTTCTGCGCGGTTTTCCGGTCTCAGGCTGGAGTGCCCTGACTGACTAAACACTTTATTGGCTATCAACTACATTTTTACTCGTTTCTTTGGCTTTCGATAAAAACTTGTATATTATTAATATTTTTTATATATAGTTTATCAAAGTTTGGCCCTCAGCCAAGCTGAGGGTCAAAATTCGGGGAAATGCTGACCCTCAGCGCAGCTAAGGGTAGAAATGCAAAATAATGTTGACACGTAGCTAGCGTAGCTGAAGGTCAAAACAAGTGCAATGTGCCTCAATGCTACAAAATAAATAATGCTGAATGTATACTGTATACATACAACACATATACATACAATGTATACATGGTATTTGGTCATATTATATTATAATTATCAATTATGTTAGATATTTAATCATTTATAAAAATATTATAGAAAATTGCAATAAATTATGCCATTTGTATTTCACGTTAAAATTTGAAAATAAATAAATAGGTATATCATAAAACAAAGTCAAAGAAAGTAAAAACGTGTATCTTTATCGTGAAGATATTATGATGGCCAAATATAAATGGCAAATACCCCCAAAAATATTACGCGCGTCCCTCCTCCGCTCCCCCCTTAACCCCTCTTCGAATAGAGGCATTATTGTCCATTAGACCCCTCTAAAAATGTTGGGGTATGATAGTACCTCAGGTTTTGGGACTTGATTTGTGAAAAATCCTTACCGTCGATTTTTGTAGACGCGTGTACAACCGCATTTTCTGCATGGGTAAAATGAATCAAGTCAACGCCATACTTCTTGCTGAAAAATGAGCTTTTACATCTGTAAAAATGTTCGAAAATACACAGCTTCACAACAAATAAGCTACCCATATCAACCCATAATCGGTAAAAGCGGTTATAGTTGTAATATTATGTGTCATAGCCATATCCTCGGAATTATTAGTAGTGTCAAATTAATTACAAACTTACGTTCCTTGCTCACAATCATAAACAACAATTTTATCATCAAGAGAAGAAGAAATGAGCATATTTCCGGAAGCTGTGAAATCCATGTAATTGATGTAACTGCTTGGATTGGCATTTTCTTGGAATATTTTAGCAACCCTTAAGTTTCGTACTACGTTATCTGATAAAACGCTCCCCCCGTTTCCGCTCCCAATGGTATTCATTCTGTTGGTTCTAATTATGAATTGGAACGGCTGCTTTGCAGAAGACAAACACTAAGTTAAAATGACCGAAACAGTAAATAATATTATATTATAGGCAATTTAATTAATAACTACATATTATTATGAATTATGAATAATGATGAAAAATTCCTACTTGGTTGGGCTGACCGCTGAAGCAACCCGAACGGAAGAGCATGAGCAGTTGTGCGCATGTACCATACTTTCCAACATATTTACAGTTCGCGCGATGCTAATAATGCAATGATACAAGCACAAACAGACTTGTTGAATGTTGCTGTGCTGAGTGAGACTGACTACTAGTGACTACTATAGATTTTTATTGTTTCAGAATTTTAATCTAATTGAAGTCCAGTCCAACTACTTTCATCATCCAACTCCAAGTTTGCGGGTCGGAGGTCAGGTCAGTGGCCGGGGAGAGTCTAATATACTCTGTTCACTTTTTGAAGAGCAAACAAGAAATGAACTGATCATTTCATGATGTTGATCTGTTGATGATAGTAGTAATCATACGTATTCCAAAACACTGCACTGTGCTCCATCTAAGAGTAGAATGTGTTAATTGTTTTGTACACAATGAAAAGAGTAGTGGGAAATTCAAGTGCTGCTCTACTTAACGATTTATAAATTTTAGTCAACTTTGTAATTTAGAATTACGAAGTTACATAATCGTAATCAACTGAAACAGTAATTGTGATGAATACCAAATAAATATACTTAAAAGTTAGTGCTGATGTCAATATCTGGGTTGTGTTAATTATCTGTCAATCTGTAATCTTCTCCTCGCAAAGGTAAGTATTTATTTATCATAGTAGGTAGGTACTATTTTTACTTCTATTTACGTTCTTCAACTTTACTTTCATTCAACAACGTTACTTACTACCAACTACCTATTACTTACCTACACATTAATTAATTGACATTCTTCGTTGTAATTTTTAGGATTTGGTGTTTTGCAGTCAGTTGTGTCAGTGTTCAAGTGTTTGAAGCTGGCAATATATTTACGCAACATAAAATCAAATGAAATATTGTCACTTTTTATAAAGGCCTCGAAACTTAAAGTGTGAAGCCTTGTGAACTGATTGTTACAGTGAAAACTGCTGGACGTGACGTAAGTAAGAATAGTCAATGATAATATATAAACGGAAGTATTATGTACTTAAATACCGTGACCGTACTTATTTATCAGTGTATCGGGTTTCGTTTGATATAACTATAACTGGCAAATATGCAATCCTACCCTGTTAATAATTTTAATATTTCTGTGGTCTGGGAAAGGGGGAGGGGGCGATTATAAATTGTTGTTTAATTTTACAATTTGAATGTTTTTATTTTTTACAGTACCGTACCAAGCACCAACAATACCTGTAAATCTACTCTATATAGCTACATATAGTTTTGTGGATGTCGGATGTTAAGTTTCGAGAGTTGTGTCTATGTGTGGCCTTTAGTCAGTGTGAATCGTGAGTGTGACGTTCCTCTCGACATTACGGATTGGATTAGGACATCTCATCTGAAAAGCCTGAAATCCACCCAGTGAACTGATAGGTGTTTCAAAACTTCTCAATTCAAAGCTGAAATCGCGTTGTTTTCTACAGTAAGCCTTTTTTAAAGTAATTTGTACTTGTAATAATATAATATAAGTAAGTACAGTACTCTGGTTAATTTATTTATTGCTTTTAAATTATTATTATTGCTAAATAAATTCCGCTATCTTTTAATTACAAAGGTTACTGGTATTATTATTATTGGTTAGTTCTAAGTTACTTGGTAAATTAATGCTAATTCAATTTGTATCGTTCAGATTTGGAAAAGGTGGAGGGTCAGAATGAGCGGCCAAGCGGCTGACCAAAGTGTGAAAATTGATAGTGGTGGCTCTGAGGAACAGTCGCCAGATGCATCCGGATGTGACGATAGTGCTTCTGCTGTTGCAACTCAAGGTCAGAACCCAACAACAGGAACAGCACAGGGTGTCACAGTAAATAATTCGACGTCTGAAGAACCAAATTTTCAACTGGATTGTCCAATTTGTTTACAACCAGCAGTACATCCAGTGGAACTTCCATGTTCCCATATCTTTTGCTTTCTATGTATTAAAGGAGTTGCGATGCAAGGCCCAAATGGCCGGTGTGCTATTTGTCGTTCAACGATACCACATTATGTTTTGACAAATCCTCGACTGAAAGATATTAGCCAACTCTATAAAGATCCAAAATCTTGTGGTTATCAGTGGTTTTATGAATCTCGCGGGGGAGGTATGTTTTTTCACTTCAACATTTTGTAATTGTAGATGTGGCAGATAGTTATTTGGAGATTTTTTATTTAATAATATTCTTGAATTATCCCATATTTTTCAAAAGTTTTCAAAATCAGTCAGGGTATCTTTAATGCTAATTGTTAATTTTTGGTTGATTTCAAGGATGGTGGCAGTATGATGAACGGACTATGCAAGAGTTAGAGCGAGCTTATGAATCCAGTCAACCATCATGTCAACTTCTGATTGCTGGTCATCTGTACGAGATTGATTTTTCACAAATGATTCAATATCGCGCAAATAATCGAAATTTAATCCGACGAATCAAAAGAGATTTACCGACAGCAGAGAAGCGAGGTATAGCTGGAATAAGACTGAATGGCGGGTCTGGGGATGGCGGAGGCAGTAACTCAAACCCTCCGGGAAATGGCCGGCGTCGCCGTGGGGCCTCATATCCTGGAACGGCTAATCCGAACGCTCCGAATTCTACAACCAACGGTATTCCATCTTCAACTACTACGGCCAATAGTGGGAGTCACATTACCTACAATGCTTTAGGAAGTGCTAATGGAAGTAATTTGCCGTTTCGAGGTCCAGTCCATTTTGACGCTGATCCTAGTGATAGTGAAGACCAGGGTGAGGAAGACAGCGAGGAATCTGACTTGCTGGATGATGAAGTAGAAGATGACATGGAATTAGGAGAAGAAGAAGAAGCTCTTATTGGAGAACATAGTGATGACGACGAAGAGACTGAAGATGATGAGGATGAAACCAGAGACGGAGCTCGAGCACCGACTAGAAGATCCGACCGATCAACCTCCAGCAGTAACCAAACGCCACCTCCTCCAACTCCTACTGTTAATGGGAACGGCGGAAGTACCACTCATAGTAACATTCACTCTTCTTCTAATGGTGGAAGAACAAGAACAGGTCGAAATAGCCGAGGACGTACGGGGAGCAGTAACAGTGGACGGAATCCATCTGATTGCACCTCACCTTTAAGTGAGCCTGTGTCCCCAATCACTCCTATAACTGCTCGAAGTATACAAATAAGCCCGATTTCTGGAACTGTTCCATCGATAAATAATAATCAAGGTAGCTTGAACACTACTACAACTGGATTAACTTGTATCTTAATAGGTCCAGGAGTTCGCATTACCGTTGACCGTGAAAATGCAAATGGAGACGAAATTTTGTAATCGTGAGTTAAATGATTCTTTGGTTACGTTTATAACTGTATAATCATTGATTTGATATCAATATGTAATATTATCCTATATAAACTCTTAATACCATAAATATAAGCTAGAAACTAGTATCAATGCAGAGAATCACTGTCCATTTCGAAAAACCATGAAGGTACTGAAAATACTGCGCAATTCTGCTATTACACTTCATAAAAAATTATGTAGGTAATTCCCTTTTTATTACTTAGCTCATGTCAATTTTGTTATGATGGTTTATTTGTTTATTACTTAGAACTGCTGAACTATAGAAAGTATCCCAAAATTATTAAACACATCTCTCACACTGACACCCCAAAATGGCCCCAAAATGTGTTAAATGTAAAAATGCCTGCTACAGAGCAAGTAACATGAATGACTAGATATTGGTGGTATAAGTACTTTTGTATCGTGTATAAAGAATTTTCAAAACAACTAGAATGGGAGTAATTAATTCCAGATTCCTACTACAAAGTTCATTTATTTCGTATGTTATATTTATATCCCGGTATAGTAACAATCAATTAATAATTTTTACTGTGTAGACAGTCTTACAGTATACCTAGGAAATAAAATTATATAAGTTGGTTAGAAATTAGAATCACAATTTTTGATGGATTGAAAACTTGCGCAAACTGCCTACTTGAGGGAAGTCCAGTTCTAATGTGTAACCCCTAACCAGTGCTGTAAATTGTAAATTTCGTTTATTATGAGGAGTCTTTGTTATTGTACATACATGCCTGACGTGATCACATGATGGCAATTCGATAAGAATACAATCAACACAAGTCTCATTGAAATGAACCAAAGTGGTGGAGTGGAGTTGGAATTTTGAGCAAATACTTTCCTTCAAAATGCGTAGTTTGAAATTTTGTACGACGGCTTTTCAAAATCATGAGTTTTTTGTTACTCCGAACTCCGAAAGAAATATATTCTGTACAAGTGGGGTACGAACAGTGAAATGAAAACACTCAATTGTACCGTAATACCAACAATAAGAAATTCTCAAAAAGTTGAGGTACTGTCTATCATTATCATATTATAATATTTTCATGAAGCCTCCCTGAAAGTTTCAGAAAACTCCTCCTTATCAGTTACTGCGAGAAAAAACTCCCAAGACCCAAGATTTTTTAAAACCGCCATAACTCTAAAACTACGCATTTTGAAGAAAATTATATTGCTCAAAATTATTATTTTAGAAAGACTTAGGCTTTCGGCCCCTCAACTCCACCAAATTGTTTTCACCAATGAGACCAATGGCCAATGCCAATGAGACCTGTTCGTTAATATATACGACGCTTTATTTGAAATGTGATCTGTATATGGTATCTCCTTGTATATGGTATATGTACGTAATATTATAATTATCATAATTATGAAGAGGATTTTTACTTTGGACAACTATACTCTTTAGTCTTAATAAGTGTACAAAATAGGACATGTCCATTCAAATCGTTTAACAGAATCGATAATGATTAATTGGGTTCTATTTACGTTCATATTAAGAATCATGCATGTATGCATGCATGCATGCATGCAAGAAACAAGAATTAAGAAATGTAACTCGTACCACCGCTGATTTTTACTATTTAATCCGCAATCGTTATAACTTAGCTACCTATATACTTTTTTAAGTAACTCTATCACAAGATGTGTGAGTGAGTAACTAGAACTACGCTGAAATAGAATGTCAACTTTTATAACATATACACGGTCGGATAGCGGATCTATTCTGTGGTTTGTGAGAACACACGTCCTCCGATGATGCCCTACATAAGTTATATAAGCCTATGAATCCTACTTATTTTGAATGAAACTTGAAAGCCACATTAAATCTCTGCATAGCATTGGATAATATTAATATAGGTAGTTACGTTTTTATGAAGAAATACCGACAGGTTTTAATTAAATTACAAACTGCCTAAAGACTAGAACTTTAACTTGAAAGGCCAACTTTATTCTGAAATGTATATGTGAATAAAGATGGTGACGGTGAGGGGCCTTCGCTGAGGCTATGAGAGCAAATTCTGTGTTACCACATAAGTCTTACAAAGTGTTTATGCTTTAAACAACTACTCCATGTATTCTAATATTATGCACTTCCTCGTCAGTGCAAGCAGGATGTTAATACCCACTTGACCATTCAATTCTTACTTCACTTACAAGCTATAGGCTATGGGATGGGACTCCAAAAAGCACCGAATACACCCAAAATAAGGGATTGAGTTTAAGAGTCACACACAACTAATATTATTGTCTCGTAATAATTTATTTCAGAGATGGAGCATTTACCTTATGATATACTAAAGTATTAAATTGAAATTGACCCAAGTTTATCGTGAATATTATTTGTAACGGTGTCTGTGTTCTTTGTCTGTATCTTTGTAATCAAATTATGTAAGATGTGTGTAACTTAAAACTTATCTTTCTAACATTATTGTTTTTGTCTTTGATTTTTGATGTATATTGTATGTCTTAAAGTGAGTCTATGGATGTAATGTAATATATAGCTAGCTTGTATAGCGAATGAGCAAGTTAATTACTAATTTGCTTTTCTTTTAAACTACATCAATGTTAAAGATTCCGGTCAAGATGTGAACGTGTGTAGCTGCTAGTGTTCATGTTAAGTCATAATTATTATAATTAATTGTTAGATGGTAGTAAATAAATAATAGCCACTGAAACGCGAAATGCCATTCCATTTTGTTTATCAATAAACGTCATTCATTTTGTAATCGAACAAAGAATGAAGTAGCTCTACAATTTATTTTATTTTTGCAAGATTTAATTGTAAGCAAATCGCATACAAATAATTAAAGTACTTACCCCATTACCCCTTGAATAAGCAATAATAAGCATACCTACTATAAAAGCCATTCTACAGGGATGTGCAAAGGAAACTGGGCCATGCAGCTTTCAATGTATAAGTTACAAAGCTATTTTATTTCTGTTTTCACTTAGGTACATATTGGGAACATTTCACTACAGTTACAAATGCTGGACAAATGGAAAGAGAAGTATCGGTATGTAATCTGATCTGGAGAGGCAAATATTATGAATTAGGGAAAGGCTAAAGGTACCTAGGTATTTACCTATAATATAGTTATATTATAGTAGAGACTTGAGTGGTCATATAGTATTAGCTTGAGTACTTGGTAATCGGTATTATGGGGAAATGAGCTGAAATCCCAAATGCTTTTGGACTTTGGACTTTGGTTGGACTACTAGACTGGAGACATAAGAAGTTCCATGAATTGCACAAGACAATACAAAAAGCCAAAAATAAACACATGCGTGTAGGGCAAGGTGTTTTTACAAATAAGGGAGTTAAAAAAGACACGCAAAACATAATTATTAGAATATTATATAATATTATTATACCTACTAAAAAAACTTACTTTTTTTACTTACTTTTTAGTAAGGTTTTTTTTAGTAAGGTAAAATAAAAGCTGTAATTTTTGCCATCAACATTCAGCTATCATCTCTAAGGACTTACCTATTAGTCAATACAGAATACAGTAATAATTAATAATGGTATCTACATACAGGAGGGGGATAAATAATAAGCTGAAACTCATACACAAAAGCCCCTGATACTTGAGATTTACCTTTCCGTGTAATTAGTAAATTAGAGAAGTTGGTAAATGAATGCAGCGGAGTACAGTACAGACAGACAGCCCAAGGGAAAAGCAAGACAACGCATAATAACCCAAAAATAGCACTGGCTGACGGCTATAATATTCTGTAAAAGTTTCCCATAACAATTATAACAATATTATTTTTATGCATTCTTCTCAGAAAGTGTCAAGCTTCAAGCACAGCTAGCTACCCATCATCGATCGTCGTTAGCCGGTTAGCCTACAGACTACAGACAGCTCTACTATAATAACCTCTCTCTTCTCTTCTTCTCTCTTCAATTTTCTTATCTAATCTATACGCTCCACTGGCTCCGCTCCACTTCTACATAATAAAGCATCTAATAAAGCTTTACGCTAAACGCTACCCTATCCTACCCCTATACTCGAAATAAATACTCTCTTCTCTACCGTGTGCAAGTCAAACAAATGTGCAATGGCAATGCAATGGCACTGACTATGACTGTGTGACATGACAGACTGACTGTTGCTTTGCAGTTTGCAGTCGTAGTCGAAAGTAACTTGTAGTGTTGGTATTGGCTGAGAAGGAGCGAAGTTCCTGACTATAATCGGGAAGGTTGAGGCGGTTAGCTGCGAACTCATTAGATATCTCACTCTGTCGCGGACGTGGACACAGGCAGCATTCTTTCGAAAATATGGCAGACGTAGAGAAAGTCAGCGAGGTCTTGGGCCAACAAAATGCCACCAACGGGACAGGAAAACCTGTGGCCACCACAGAGGGGATGGCTATTGCCTACGGAAGTCTAGTCATCATGGCACTCTTGCCAATCTTCTTTGGAGCATTCCGATCTGTCAAACATCATAAGCAGCAGAAGGTAAGATTCTAAATATAGTTTTACAAAGAGATCCTATATGCGTGAAATAGTATGTGAAATGGCTTTACGTCACGCACTTCCATTTCCATTCCCAACCTCAAGTCTTCTATGTGGTCACAATATGTACGTCAACAAGGCTAATACCATATGTTTTGAATTTTTAAAATATGTTTACGTATGTAGCAAAGAGCAAACTACTTTTTGACCTTAGCTGTCGACAGACAACAGATGACTGAAAGGGTTGTTCTTGTTCACTTTAGTTTAAAATTGAAAATGTTGAAGAACCCGGTTCGTACGCTGGTTTGGTTTTATCCATATTGGTTCCAGCAGCGTATCAGTCACTTGCTTTTGTATAAAACTACTTAAAACTAGCGACTAGGGGGTAGGGGAAGGAAATAAAATGGACAACGGATATCATAATATAATAATAATATATTATGTGCATCAGATTTCGATTTAACGTAGCGGTTCCCGCTTCCGACAATCATCGTAAACTACAACTACCAGTTGACTTTTAGTTATAATATTCATTTTTAGCAAAGTATCAATGTCAAATGCTACGAGGTTACTGGACCACTGGACCTACAATTACAATCTTTTAAGTTTCGGTTCGGGGATTGCAATATCTCGAAATTGGGGATGAAAATGAAAAATGTTCAACCCATTTTTGTTGTAAAGGAAAAGAATCCCAATCCAGCTTCCCAATTCTCGGCAATACCAATCGCAATCTTTTAATTGTCAATTGTAGATCCAGTAATCTCGGAGCCTTAGATACTTTGTTTTAGTTTTCATACTCCAATTTATACCCCTATTCATTCATAGGAGCATTTCATTATTTACAGGGCACGGCGCACCGATAGCATTTAGAAAACGATTATTGCAGGCGCAGGAGGAACATTTATTTTTTAGAAATAACGGTGGTTGGTTTGGTTTGGTGGAAATGACGATTGTATATAGCCTTGATAATTTATTGTTTTGGATTATAGGAATCGGGAGAAAAGCCAGATACGATGTCGCACAAAGATGCAGCAATGTTTCCCATAATTGCGAGTTGCGCTCTTTTTGGATTATACATTTTCTTCCAGGTATTTCTTGTTTTTTGTTTTTGTAATATATAAGGAACTTGGCTTGTTCTAAACTAGTAACTACGTGGTCCCTGAGTTTAACAACTTATTTTGTGCTAAACTTACTTTCCAGGTATTTTCAAAAGAGTACATCAATCTCCTCCTTACCGTTTATTTCTTCTTTCTTGGAATATTGGCTTTATCTCATTTGCTAAGGTAAGATAAATAATATGAATTAAGATTAATAAGAGAGTTGTTTGTAATAATTTTCTAATGTTGTTAAAAACTTACCCCGATGGCACGCTGAATTGGTTTTGCACATACTAGTTCCAGTGACTAATCTAATAACTAGGGGAAAATAAAAATCGTGAAGTACAACATACATTAATTCTTAGTGAATTAAATGTACTAACTTTCACTACATTTTATTTAAGCGTCTCGATATTATTGACATAGCGTCTGTCTTTTTATTGACATTTTGCATAATTGAAATAATGACATAATTTGTTTTGCTTTTATTTTAGCCCTGTGATAACCAAGCTGGTCCCTGCAGGAATTCCAAATATTCAGTACCACATTTTATTTACCCAGAAAGATGCCAATGGGGAAAATCGTAATGCTTTATTGGACTACCAATTTAGTTCTCATGATATTGTGTGCGTTACAATCTGTACATTGATAGGGATTTGGTACATCATGAAAAAGGTACGTTCATAGTTTCTCATTGGCCCCAATTTAATAATAATAACCAGTGTTTGTGTTCTGTTTTAAAAACAACTATGATGAGTGTACTTATGTGATGCTAACTGATCGTAGTATTTACCACATCTAACCTCTAAGAAGTTCTGATTGTTGTTTTTGTTGAATTAATATAATTATAAGTAGCAACTAGTTAAAAAGGGAGCGCGAGCTTAAATATAAAATTGTCTCTATTTGTTGTTTTGTATTCAGCACTGGTTGGCGAACAATTTGTTTGGAATGGCTTTTGCAATCAATGGAGTGGAACTGCTCCACCTTAACAATGTGGTTACTGGATGCATTCTTCTTGGCGGTTTGTTTTTCTACGATATCTTCTGGGTCTTTGGAACAAACGTAATGGTGACCGTGGCCAAATCATTCGAGGCTCCAATCAAACGTTAGTGTCTGATCTGAATTTTAACATCTAATGCTGCATGATATTGTTGACTAGATGTGGCGTATGTTTACAGTTATACAGTCAACAGTATGTGTAATGTGTTCGACGCATCTGTGTTTGCAGTGTGCACACTAATAAATGAATTAACGAAATTAAGTGATGAGTGTGATATTGAGATCAAAAAATGATCAAATTTTTAACCTAACCTCTAAGAAGTTCTGATAATGCCTCCTTATAACTATGAATTATTTTGGAATTTTGATTAAATCTAATCAAGTTTCATTTCTCAATTGTATTAGTGGTATTCCCACAAGATTTATTAGAAAAGGGGCTTGGAGCTGACAACTTTGCAATGCTCGGTCTAGGAGATATTGTGTTACCAGGAATATTCATCGCTCTATTATTGAGATTTGATGTGCAGTAAGTTAATTATAGACATATCTAAATCTGTTTGATCTCTATATTTGCTTCCAATTAAGGTTCATGTAATAACTTTATTTTTTTATTTTTAGCCTTAGCAGAAACTCACGGACCTACTTCAACGTTTCGTTTGCGGCATACATTGCAGGTCTCTTCACAACTATATTTGTTATGCACGTGTACCGCCATGCACAACCAGCTCTGTTATATTTGGTTCCGGCGTGTATAGGAGCACCATTGTTACTAGCACTGGTCAAAGGAGACCTCAGGGCCATGTTCCTGTAAGTTTAGCTTTAAATTCCTTATTCCTTCGTTTTTGCTTAATAAGCGTTGTGAGATCCTAGAGCTTAGAGCTAGCTGCGATAAAATCACAAATGCATATACATATAGTACACGCACCTTATTGTTAGTATTAATGCCTATGATATGTAAAATTTACGTTTTGAATAGATATGAAGATCATCCTTCTTCCGAAAGCAAAGATAAAGAAGTTGCGACTGAAGATACAAAGAAAGAGAAGTGAAATTAAGCATTGACTTTACATTGTAGTGTAATTATGATTGTGCTTTGTCTGTCTATATGAATGTTCGTAATGGTTTATATTATAACAAGGTGAAGGATTCTTCCAAAATGCAGATTAAATATCAATATTATATAGATATATTTATTGACGCGCGTTGTACCGTGCTAAGTTATATTACGATTTTCTTTACGGCAATATAGAATTATTTATATCACTTTTAATATACCTAAGTATGAGTTCAACTACCTCAAAGTAGTATAAAATGTAATACTGTGTTGTTCTCATTTTTATCATCTGCTAGTCGGATGGGCGAAACGTACTACTATTAGTGCGTATTGCTTTCAGCACTAAATTTCTTTATGCATATACAAATTAACGAACTTTGTATTGAAATAATTGTTCTTACCGTCTCATAAAGCTGAATTATTTAATTCTTAACTTATTTTACAATTTCGTACTTATTTACATGCGCGTATATAATGCATTATGATGAATTACCTACCTACAATATGTCAATTTACGATAGTTGGAAGTTGGAATGTTAAAACATCATTCTCCATAGTATGTCCTATTGATGTAAAGAAAAATTCTCAGCAACATTATGCATAATATTATTTAAATGATCCGTATGAACGTACTGTGTCATGAATGCAATTCTTAAAAGTATTTTTTTGTCTTTTTTGATTATATGTATGTACCAGACTTTATAATTTGTACCTACCTACAACCAATGTCTAATGGACTATGTATAAATAAATAAGTATAATGCATATAAAATATTCCTAAAGTTAAAAGGGCATTTTATGACTTTTCTGTTTGGTGGTGCAATTGAGAAATAGGAAAGCCAATTTTTAATATAACGGTTTTGGTTTTGTGTCAGGTTTTCTAAATTGTTTGGTGAAGATTAATTTTGTTTAATGTATCTCTCTTATTTAGTCTGATGTAGTGCACAGTCTAAAATGGAATTAGTTTTAAAACACAGACGTTAACCCTAAATGTTCCATAGGTAGATAATTGTATTACAGCCAGCATTAATTAGTTAGGGCTAAATAAGATAACGTTCATATATGATAGTGTCATTACTTTCTTTTTTATTTTGTTTTCTAAAGTTAAAATTGCAATATTTTTCATCGGTTTTACATAGCATTAAAATTATGGATTATTTTTAGTGACTTTAAAAAAACTGTTATAAAACAAAACAACAACGCTTTATATTAAAGCATAACAGAAATATAGACGAACGGATCATGTTCCTTCATATTTAACAAGTACGTGGAAAATGATAATATTTAGTCAGGTCAGGTATTTAGCATGCATGTATGGTTTCATGTAACAAATAACATAAAAATCTCTTTGATAGTGACATAACTTACAATTTCTGCTTCAACTGTTATGTCAATTTGTCCATACCTTTAAAACGAGTCTTGCAATGGTACTTTAACAACTAGGCGATGATGATGGTGAGATCTTCGTCAGGAAATCATGGGATGGCATTGGGTTGTGATGGCTTATTATCAATAGTACCTAAAATGAAAAGCAAAAGAGATTTGAAACTAATATTTAGTGCTGTTTGTCAATTTCAGACAGTGACAGAACTGTTGAATAATTTGATCGGAGATTGCTTGAGAAAAAGTTAAATTGAATCTGATGAATATTACCTGCCGTAGTAGTTATAAGGATAATATCCGCCGTATCCGTAAGGTCTACCATAATATCCTCCTCCGTAGTAAGGTCTGTATCCTCCTCCGTAATAGCCATAGCTATAAGGATATCCCAATCCTCCTAATCCCCATCCTCCCCATCCTAGTCCCAACGCTGCTAGTCCAAGGCCGAAGGTTGGTGCTGTATCCAAATCCTGTTCTTTCTCTGTCCCTGGATTGGGGGCATTTCTTAGCGATGTAAGTGTCGCTTCGGATTCGTCGGATAACTTCGCATTTATTGAAGTGGGACCTGCGGACTCTAAGTCTAGTACAGGGTTAGCAGCAGTAAGCCCCGGGTCAGGAATTGGATTGCACATCGCCGTCTTGCTAAGAAGAGCCGATAGGATGATGGAAAGAATTAGCTGAAATGTAACAGAAAGTCAGGATTAAAATTCGGAATCTTAATTAAAATACTGATTGCACTACTATAAGTAACAAAAGTAACAATGAAAACTAAAATCCCAAAAATAGAGAAAAATTAACCAAATATATAGGATCAGTGAAACATGGTGAAGCTTACCGAAATAATTGGATGCATTTTACTCGTTGCTCTGTCAAAACACTTTGGAAAGAAAGTCACTGAAAAAAATTGTTACCAGTTCAATTAGTGTAAGTTGAAAGCAGCAGTCCTTACGGTCTTCTAAATGACAAAGAGAGCTTAGAGCCCTTTTATAAACATTGGTGATCTGCATAATTACATCGCTTACTCTCCTGTAAGACGTGGTCATTGTCCCTCCGTCATTGTTTCTCCTCCGTTTTATGAAATTATCATCTCAAAACCGATATTTGTTATGATAATAATAATATCCATTAATGTATATATGGGACGAATTCCTTCTGGAGTTGATACATTTCATTTCGTAGTACAATAGTACTTCTCGTCTCTCGTAGTACTGTACTATGACTATGACTATTATACTCGTACGACTTCTTTAGCAAAATCACCAAGCTATGCGCGTTTTACTAGTACCTATGATATTGTTACAAGTATATACACTAAAATAATGTCCACAAAAAATCTATGCCTTAAAATTATAATGCAAATTAATAGTAATCCTCTTTGCATAGTCACACACAGTCACCTAACCAAAATATGTACCTACCCAGTACCTACCTATGTCTAATCTAATGTCTTAATGCAGCGTGTAGAATGAAGCTTTTAGGTAGCTGCCTACATGCATTTTTCATTTTTATAGGAGGAAGGAAGTATGAAGTTTTTTCTCACTCTCAATTTTAAACACAAAGGAACAAAGACAAATGCATAGTAATAGTAAATGATGCATAATAAAATATGATACAATTCCGTGGAACATACTGATAAAAATATAAGTTGTAAACATCTTGCTCATGTATAACTGGTATGCTCATGCTCATATAATTAGTACATGGATGTTCAATTGACAATTATAATAATATTATATCAGTATCGCATCACGACTGATTCATAATTTTGCGTGCAGATTTACACTTTAAAATATTACAGAACCTCACATAATAAATTCTTATCATCTATTCTCTTGTCTGGACAATCGGCATTATAGCCTCATCTTATCAGCAGCATGATGAAAACCTATTGCCCACCAACACGAACCCACACCACGGTATGTTGTTAGTTGTGTATATTATGCTATTAATGTGTGTCATTAGATTAATCGAATTCCTATCGGTCAAAGGAATTGGAGCTGTGTAAACATAGAAAAGGCCAAATTGGTCCACAGTCCACCACATTCAGTCTCAGTATCTTGCCTTGGTACGCAGGGTAGACTACGCACGCACATGC
>JABASI010000645.1:0-34580 GCA_019776505.1 Tomocerus nigrus
ATCATCATTTGGGAAACTTCACAGAGCAGTATTGTTATCACTTCCTACTCTTATTTGCATTCTGCTCGAGTTCCAGCACAAGGCAATAAGGAAATGCTTTCAGTATTATTCTTGGATAAAAATTCCTTGATAACAACTTAACTCATTTAATATTGTTTGTGTAAACACTGGCTACATAAATTCATCAACCTCATCCTCTAATGACCTTTTCTTGGTCTCAATAACTCGAGGGCAAAGGCTTACTAACAATCCATTCATATTCTCTATGTCGCATAGCATAACTAAAATGTACCTAATCTACGTATGCTAATGCTGCACTTTTTCACCTACACTGTACTAATATATAGGACTATGAAACTACCTCTGTACAGTGTACAATTAGGCACTGACTGTTAAATGTAAAAATATTATAACAGTATACACAAAATATACATCACTCTCACAGTCACAAAGAGCTTTAAAAATCCAGAAAAATTATTTATTATCTACTGATAGACAAGGTAAACAGTGTGAATAATGACAAAAGTGCCAATTCCAATGAAATGCTTGTAAAAATTATTGCCAACTAAATAGTTAATCAAACAGTAAGTATTATTTACTTTGGGAAAAGCGTTAGTATAATTTTAAACTTCACAACATGAGCCAATAATGATTAGAGTAATGGGCAAAGTTGGAAAATTCGCATATTTGTACATTGTGAGTTGGTAGTATGGTATTTGGCAGAGTGTAACAGGTAGATTAGCTACCTAGGTACCTTAAGCAGAAAAAGTCATTAAAGTTTTCATGCAAATTGAGAACGGCACGGCAAGGATTAAATGGGATGTTGAGTCGTAGTAGTATTATATAGAGTTAGAGAGACAGAGAGAGAGAGATTGAAGATGAAAAAAATTGCGTTGTATGCTATCTCATGTCCTGAGAACACAATAGCAGAATAATTCATAACTACGCGATTTCCGTTAGGCATTCAAATCTACATGCAAATAAACTTAAGTTAAAGCCCAAAGCTAAATGAGCCGCGTCATTATTGAAAATGCATAGGTTTTTAGTGTTGTTGGAGAGAGAGAGAACCGTAGAGTACAGTACATGACAACATGTCACAATGTGAAATGGAATAAACATGTATGCACGCAACTGAGTCGTGCTATCTAATATCTATTCCTATGGTCAATAAGGTGGAGTTTGAATGGATCTTAATGAAACGGTAAGCTAGCCATCAAAACCCAAAACTACAAAACCAAACCTTAATATTCCTACAGACAGACAATCATTGAACACATTAATACCACCTCTGTGTGTCTAGTATATCTCACAACAACATGCATGCATCACATCCACCAGCGCCAGCCTCCTATACATTATTTTCATGGCATACCATCAACATAGTTATTTTACAGACGTTGACATCCCTACCTACATATTATAAAAATATATTGACTACCACGATCAAATTCAACTTGTTGAGCTTATGTGCCTGTCGTCTGTGCACGAAACACAGCACACTCTACTACATCACAACAGAGAGAACGTCAGTTAGGCACACAGCAGTTTTAGCAGTTAAAGATAGGACATAATAATCCACAAGTAAACCCGCTCTCGTATTCTCGTCCCTTTTCTATCTCTCGCTACCCAACTCTAGATTCATCTTCTCTAGGGAAGAGTTTTAGAAAAGTCAGTTGACTACTACTACAGAACAGAAGAGAATAGTTTTGTCTCCCTATTTCCCTATCGATCGTTCGTTGCACGTTGCAGTCCTTACTTATTTGTATACACAAAAGACTTATGCACTCTCATGCAATTAAAATCCTTTCTGCATCAATTTCGAAAGCGCATGTAGGTTGTACTACTAGCTAAAAAGATTTGAATTGAATTACTTCTCTCCTAGCTACACATTCTCATACAAAATAGGACATTCTTCATTGAGCTCTCTCAACATAGTACAGTAACTATGATATTATTTTATAGTAAATGAAGAATTGAAGAGAAGTATATAGGAATGCCTCTGCCTGCCTTGCTCACGTGGAAAAGCCGACAAAGAAAAATCTTGAATGACATGACAGAAAGAGCGAGGAACTGCAGATACGGCTGGAAAGGTACATAGCTAAATGCATTATCTCAGTATGACTCAAACAAACACCAGCGTTTCACTATTACAACTCTAGTGTACTATACTATTCTTAGGTTTTAATTTCAGTTCACTGTACAATACAATAATACAGGGAATATCTTACATACTAATACTACCTTCTACCTTGCCTTCCCTACCACCACCACCACCTACCCCATTAACTAACTAGTACGAACAAAACAGAATTATTTTCCTCTTGCACATACTTACTGTGCACAAAATACAAAATGTGAATGCATATATAATATGCTATTAACAAATATAAATACAGTCACAGCACAGATCATTCAGATTGTTCGAAACATTAAGACAAGACTCTCTGCCTTTCTAATCTACCTCAAACACAAAACTGCACAATCTTCATAATGAAGTCACTTACCCATTGTTGGCTCCAACAATGGTATTTTAAGAGAAGAGAGTTTTTGCACGTTTCGACCATAGTTTTTTATTTTATTGCAAAACAGTAGTTCGCTCCTTCAAACATATCATCTTACTCAACTTCATTTAGTTTCTACAAATATTAATACAAAGGACGGGATTAGCACAGATCAGAATAACTGTACAAATATTTTAGCACAGATCAGATAGTATATGTACAGACATAAGCCATATTATACCTATATGTACGTCAGTTTATCCTATTTCAGTAAAGTAATGGAAACCCTTGCAATTATTATCTTTTATTTACTTATAGGCATACTAAATATTTACTATACACTCATAATATATTATAAGAGATGTACATACAATTATTACACATAAAATAAAAATAAAATCCTTTTAGTGAAACTCATTTTTATACATCAGGCAGACTGCACACTGAATAATGCAATTATGTAGGCATGTACGTACATGAAAAAAATAATCTTTGATTCAATCAAAATCTGAATATAAGTAGCAGCACAAAAAAAAACAAAGTACTTAAAATTGTATCTACCAGGTAGTAGTTGCATTTAGCATTAGCTATCTTTGATATAATCTACAATCTCACGTTATTCTTAAATTCAATGAATTATTTAGCTGTATTATTTATATGGCATTAGTACACAGTCTTCCGAGTTAACAATCTCTCTTTCTCTCGATTATTATAGCTAACCTACATTTGTCGTAATTATTTTACTGACTTGTCCTATCCTTAAGACAGCTTTTCATCGCCCTTCATTCTTTAATTTGATGGTAGGTAGTGATTCTGTTCTATAGAACATTCTTATTTACGTACAATAACTTTTATGTACAAGTACTAAAAGACAGATGTACGTATTAAACTGTTTTCCAGTTGTAGACATTAAAACTGCATGTATCTACAGTACCCCTCTATTCCTCTATAAGTACAATTGCTACATATCTAACGATAATCACTTGCGGAAATTAAGAAGGCTATGTGCTTTTTGTGCATTCTACGAATTTCTATACAGTATATAAAAGCTCTCTGCTATTTTCAGTGACGAAATAGAATCTTCTGCACATCTTAAATCTTACAATTAGTTCTTTTTTGTAGATGCGAAGAACGTTGATAAAGGTTTGCATGATCGCTCACGCATCAAGCAAACTTTTCCTTGTTTAAAGTACTACTTGAACTACAGTACGGATATATAATTCATTTTGCCACTTTACAAAATATACGCAATTCTGAAACAGTAACTGTCTATATACAACAGCTTATCCGATAAAATAATACGTATGTGCATAACGTGTGTAGTCCCCATTCATGATACTACTATTTTATGTTCTCTGTTCTTTATGTGGCTTTTATAACCCTTTCCGTTAACAGCAGAGCCAAGAAAGAAACTGCAGAACTATACAAACGCCAATAGGACTTTAATATATTACTTCATCTCCTTAAAAACTATGTAATTTGTACATTGCAAATTTTCATCGAGCGAGACTATTGCTATAAAGAGTAGTAGTTGGAGCCTAACAAAGAGTGACGACGTGGACATTAAAATAACAAAATGCACTTTACAGATGTCGAAACGAACAAAGAACAATGTCCAAGTTAAAATATACCTTAAATACTAGACTTTACAATATAAATATTTATTGTAGTAGTCGTATAGCAGACAACTGTACTACTTAGGTAGGCTATAAGTATACATACAATTATTTAGAATGTAAAGTACGAACGAGGAAGCATTCAATAGAATTTTGACGTGAAGACAAAATCTAATTGTGAGTAAGTGGATATTCTTCTCGCGTTTCGACAACACAGTTTCCACACTAAATTCTCGACTAATCAATTCCTGTCATGTAATTTGACAAAATTGACAAGTTTTTAAGTCGCCATTAAACCAGTATGAGAAATTGTTATTCCACTGTTGTTCCAATCAGTCTGGCTCAAAAATGCAATGCAGTTTGTGAACTAAGTAAGTAAGCAAAGGAGCAAGAGCAACTGTAACTACTCTACTCTGAATTCTGTTTATTTAGAACAGAAAAATATCGAGTAACACGAGAGTGCAGTGCAGATATTGCACATATGCATATAGCTTAGAGCTCACTGCTAAAAAAACTAAACAAAAAAGAGGTAAACAAGCGATTCAATTCAAATGAACGTAGGTAAGGCATAGCATTTTGCTTTATATATGTAATCGAGAGAACTACATAGAAAATAGAAGCACGGCATGATTAATACACGATAATTGGGCAAAACGTTTCCCTCCACGCCTCTTTCATAGTCAACAATAAGTAAATGCCAGTAAATATACACTCTGACTCACTAAGTACTTACTTAGCTTCAATTTCAATCCACCTTTCAACAAGACACATAAATAAAGGTCTCAAGTTTATATTATTGGCACAGTTAAGTAAAGGACAGCAATATTATTGCCTATTATACACCAATCTCCGCTGAAAGAAATATATAGAGCTATATACAAACTACTAACATAACAAATTATAATAAGAAAAACTAAACTACTTTAACTGTACCTAATGAACTGGGGAAAAGGATAGAGAAATTGATAAGTTCATGACATCACGTAACATCTAAATACCACATCAGGAATCAAGAACACAATGGTTAAATTAATGAATGAGGGAAATGTTCTTCTGGCTTTTATTACTCATCTTACTTATGTACCTATCAAAATGTACTTATATAGTATCCTCGTGTACTTATATTAATACTGTGCCAAATAAACAGAAAATTATAGGAAACCATCTACGCAGCACTATATTTTATCAAGTATAACGAAAACATAAACAATGCACACGTTATTTATTCTGACTGTTGAATGAATTTCCAAATGAAACATAATAGTAAGTAATCCTCACCTAAATTGCATCTCTGCTCTATCAAACCTAAATGCTAAACATTTTTCATTGTATATTCAGTGAGAATGAGATGCACAGCATAACTATACAGACCTACATCCGAATTGTTACCATTCCTACACTTACATTGTTCTATTTGAGAGTTGGACTCTAGTTTCGTTTACCATTCCAATCAGTGTCCACAATCCGTGCCAATAATATTATATATACCTTGTAACGTATAGTTAATACTACGAGATCTAGATTCAATGAAAACTCACACTATATATTAAATGCGAGCATAACAGAGATAGAGAGAGGCTGACAATTACAATAGTTTTAGTATACTCACACGTAGCCAGCTCATTCGTGGATTATTGTATTCACATCAGAGCGAGAACGCAACAATTTTATATTGAGCACAACTGAACGCAATAATCTGCTCTAACGTAACTTACGTAACTGAATCTGCATTTTGATGATCATAAGATAAGTCGATAAAATAGCCGCAAACTGATGACCTCAGTTAATCAGTTCTCCACGGTCAATCCTTTTAAATTACCAACCCAACACTCAATATATAATGGTAGAAAATCCGTAAGTAGGTGCATGATCGCCTAACAAAAAGCAAGCACTCCCTGTCCCTATATAAAGTAGGTACATATCAAATGCATTTTAATACTGCAATCCCATGCACGTTACTCTTAGTACGCAATTTAACTACAACACAGTGCACTAATCCACCAGAGAGAAATAATACAGATAATAATATGTAAACATTAGAAGAGGGAACTTAACTCTTTTTGCTCTTCTCTCTCTGTATCGTCAAATCAAAGCACAACAAGTCGTAGCCAACAACGACTGGTTTTCTTCACAATTCATTCTCTGCTCCTCTCTAACTCGACTCTTAACATTCTCAACATGATTTTCCACACTAAAACACGTCCTATCGTCGTTTCACATCTAAACTTTAAATAAGGCAAGAGAAAACAATGCAATATACACAGCCTTAATTGTCTTTTGCTGTGTTTTAGTGTTGCACTATGAATGAGTAGACTGCAACAGCCTTTTAATACTTCATCTCTCGCTTCGCCTGCTTCTTCGTATATATAAAAGGAGACATTGCCTTTTCCTTTACTTTAGTTGCCTTCGTCCCAAGTCGCAATCATTTCCGATATGCAAAACGCAATGCTTGTCTATCTTGTCATGCCTTTTCATGCTTTGTAACTCAAAGTTGAGATATAGAGCTCAACATGTACAGATCTAAACTAGTAAAGTAAAGCTACTAAGTACACGTATAAATAGGATTGTTATGCCCTCTAATCCATCCATCCACTTGCTACAGCTACAACATAATAGACACTGACTCCAAAAGTGGACACAAGACGTGCTACACACTTGAAACGAAATCAGTTGATGAGAGGCAGGCATGGCAAGGTGAAGTATGTCCCCACGTAGCATTCGCTTTGCATTTACAGATACTTAGATACGAACATCGTTCTTAGATAACACAAGAAACATGGAAAAGTCAACTTAGACTTAACTCTTGGCAAGCCATACGTAGATAGCTTACTATATAAAGATGGACTGACCAGTGTAGATGTAGACACTACTTAAATACAACAAGACTTATTTAACAGGACAGGACACTAGAGAACTTAATGTCTGTATGTTGATCGCACCAAATGAGATAAAAACTGCCAACCCCGTCACAGTGTATGAAAAGATACCAGATGACCAGAACGAACAATGACCAACTATTCATCTCTTAACTCTTAACTACATAAAAGATACATGTAACGAATTTATTTTGCAGCACTATCTTTCAATAGACACTGCTGTACAACTGCACTACAACCATAACATAACATAACACACGCAGATTGTGATAACCAAAAAACTCCACAAACTCTCCGGCTCCCTGCCTACGGGATACAGCATTCAGTATTATAATTTCACAAGTTTCTACTTATTCCATTTGTACTACTATGTACTTTACGTCACTTGTTAATCTGATTTTAAATAATTATACCTGCTGCCCACTAAATTTACATGCTTCACATCTAATTCAAGATTTATAACATAACTGTCAACCTAATATTTACTTCTATTCCAATCTTTTACATTTCTCACCTCAGAGAAATGACACCACTTACACATTATTTTCATACGCATAGCATAGCTTTGGGCTCTTGCAAAACGCAACGGTGTAAAATTATCAAGGCGATAGAAACACTCGAAACATGCATGCAAAGGTACGAGTACGAAGTAGCAGCCTGAAACCTAATCAATAATAATTATATTAACTCTCGCAAACAGTTTTACACTAAACGTTTAATGATGGCCGTGTGAACGCTTTAGAAATTTAGAACACACTAATTTAATTATTTATTTATTAGATTTAGACAATGATAAACAATATTCATTTCACAATTTTTAATACTCCATCGGTAAGTACAGATACGTCGGGGGCAAAATTAAATTCAACAAGGAATCAATATACATTTTGAAGAAATATGGTGCTCAAGTTTGCATATCTATTGTCCTATTATAATAAGCAAATGATAAACTTATAATAATTCTGTCAGTTTGGTTCTTCTGTCATCATAGAATTCCCGACTACCATTCCAATTAGCCATCTGACAATTCTGACAGTCAAATTCCTGTACTGCATCTAACACGATCCTCTTTCATGGACTAACACTACTAAGTAGATCTATCCAGAACAAGAACTAACCTAACATTTTTAAAATGCAAGTTAACCTTGTCTGCTACGAAATTGAGTTGCTTCTTTTGCATTGCTCTACTATAATATTATAATACCTAACTATCATACAATCCAATTAGTGAATCCAAAATATGTAGTAGTTGTCCTTGGAAAGTGCGATGCAATTGCTTAGTTGAACAACAATGTAACTCGCAAGGCATTTATTATTTTATTGTCAGCAGTCTTAAGCACTTTATTATGTTCTCATTTATATAAAATATGTTCCTTTAATCCACTCACTAACTTTTGCACTTACTATACAGTCGTCTTAAGCACGTGCACTTACTAATTCAACATTTGTATGCTAAAAAGTGTACAGATAAAATATCTTATATACACATTTATACCTTCTGAAACTGTCCCCGTCCCGTTGAGTTAATTTCCTATAATATCATTAGCATCATCAACATCATCACACACCCATGCACTAACAATTGTTATAACGTATTACCTAAGTATCTAACCTGAATACATACGCACATAATAATTTTAACACTGTAAAAATGACGTTTGGACTCATTGTGGCTCTCCCTGTTCGACAACAGTAACAGTGTACATATATTTTATTTAGTTTTAGCGTAATTCTAATAGAATAGACTGACAGAAAGAAACTGTGACTACAGTTTGTTCAGAGAGTCATGAATGACCTATTTACATTGCTTTCCCTCGCGCATTTTAAAGCATTATCTGTAGCTTCGATCGACATGCACAATAATTATTATTGTATTCTACCTTACAATATTGTTGCAAAAATCAGGAGCAAACAATTAAAAACATCCTTTCCCTATAGATAGCCTTCGAGCCACTAATGTTTTCCTTGTACATCAGCTAATCTACCTACTATCTGCAATTAAGTGAGAATCTTAGTCTTAGTAGAGACAAAAATGTAAAAGAGTCTAACACCATTTAAAACGATGTTGATGGTTGATACAAGATATGCACAACTTTAAATCGATAAATTATAAAATACGTAAAAAGAGAACGTGTGCACAATGTAGCATCTAAATCTTTTTTATAATTCACATTTTGTGTGCCCGTAGGTCATCTACATTTGCTGCAAACAATAAATACTTCGTATTCGCTTAATTCGCTAGCAAAATGTCAGTACAATGCCAACGATGAAACCTTTTGATTTACATATCCTACACCAGATTATGTCTACTTAATAATGCAATAATGCCACAACCTTGAAAGGTTCCGAAAAGTGTACCTTTTAATAAATAAACACACGACAGCACCTTAAGTTAACCAGGTGCTACAACTGTGATATATATTTTGACTTGCAAAACTATCTGTTTCAAGGTTTTAAAACATGCTGCAACTTACAGTTACCCCTTATCCTGCGTTATCTACTAAATTATTTATTTATACATTTATTTACTGTATATTTAGTCATTAGTCTAACGAGTAATATATTTATTACATCAATAACATCAAGTACACCTACATAGGTATAGTACTAGCTTTTAGAACTGCATAAACTAACAGCAAAAAATATGAACAGTAAACAAAATGCAATGCGATACACACATTCTTTCTTATGTAAAAACGTTTCGTTTACTTACCCTGTACTTTCCATACCTAATTATTTAGCATCTACCGCAGATGTTTTATTTTAATCGCTTAACTTTAGATTCACGACTACACATAAATAATCAAGAAGTACTTGCCACTAGATACTTACTGATAATAATAGCATGAAAACTTAGCATACTAACTAATAATATTATTCTTACAAGTAAACTTACTCAATGTTAATGGAAGAATACTCGGGTTGATGACAGAGTGCTCAGATAACGTTTTATGCTTATTTATAACTTTAAATGCAAGGTAAGCAATTAGAAAAAGTCTAGCTAGTCACATTACATTACCCATCTATTTATCTATATAAACATTCTATACATCATATAATAAAATTAAAACTTCAGCAAATAATTACTGTTACGAGTACTTAGTATCGAAAGAAATGGAAATTATCTGTACTACAAAGAAGAAGAAGAGAGATAAAAATCCTACACTCCCTAATGGCATCAATTTAAGCAATCGTAATCAAAGAAGTCTTGTCTCAGTTTCCTCTGCTTATAGTTCAGGGAGTAAAAAATAATTTTTAGCTGAGTATAATACTTAAAAGAAATTAACAGATCATCAAAAGACACAGATCACATATCATAGCCATAGTGTCATCATGTGATCGTTGACTTAACGGACTGTACATCAAAAGGGCGGTTATAAAATACTCAACACAAGTCAAACATCATATCTCATTTTTAACGTGAATCCTTTTTCTATAAATGCCTCACACATAATAATACAAACAAGGGATTTTCTGTATTGAAACATTTTACTGAAAACAAACTCTTTTTATATTATCATGACTGTTTATTGAGCTAGAAAATTACTGTTAATTACTACTTGCTAGTATATATACATTTTATTCCGCAAAAAAACAGTTGCCTTAACCATATCTATTGTCCTTCATTGACTGTGTATCATTATATCATGTAACACATCATAGATACGTGTCAGTTAATGGGTATAATATAGCACTAAACAAAATTTTTATATTTGTTAGCATCTCACAGAGATTTATGTGTCGAAATTCCAAATGCAATAATATTACTAATAGCTTTAGCACTCTATGATATCTATAGAAAAGTCAAAGTCACTGGAAAAAATAGTTGACTGTTTCATTCTTGTACTATTTCTTATCTCGTGAAAGACTGAGATGGATTTCGTGTCTAGTTATTATAGGTAGGTACTGTAGTATAATAGATTTATATTTTAGTGGCTACGTCTGAGAGATGATATAAATATATCTTATGGACATAGAAAAGAAGATGAGCCATCAATAGTCTCATCACATTAAGCTGAGAGAGAGAGAGAGACGAATCTGGATTGGACTGTTGTGTAGTAAGTGGAGTCTCTTATAAAACAGGATTATGACCCCTCTGTTCACTCTTCTCTTCTTTTGCTTGACTCTCTTCTAGTCTTGCGTTACATTACGTCTCTCTGACTCAAGTTCAACTCATCTAATGGAACAGAACAACTTAATAGATAGAGGAGAGATGCCAGAGTCTAACTAGTCAGACAGAACAAATTCCATGTTACCTATCCATATGTACATGCCATGTAAATTCTCCTACACTACAGACTACTTACTTACAAACTTCTATAATCCTCATAATATTATTTATCTAATGCTTGAACCATCTCTTCTCTTCTTTCTCTATTTCTTCCTTACTTATATATAATCCTCAGACATAGATACAATATAATATAATCATGTAAAATTCCCAAGTGTCTATATGACTGCTTTGCTTAACTGTGCAATGCAATGGATGCTATGCTGGACCAATCTTCTATCTCATTCTCATTCAGCCTTCGCCTCCTGTCCACTCCAGAGAGGCCAGTCCACTCCAGCACCATAAGCAAAAGCATAAAGATACACATAGTAACAACACACAACAACTCAAATAATTCTCTCTATGAAAGCAAATGAAGCAATATGCACTAAAGCTAACCTCATCTCTTAAATATCCGATGCTAGAGTCCAGGCTATCAAGTCCCTAACAACAACTCCTTGCTTCTACTTTCATATTATAACAACACCAATACCAATACACATAGAGATTACAGATAAAACTTACTAAACAGCATAGTTATAATAGAAATGGTAAAATGTTTACATTTTTCTTACATACTGCCAACTAATTGTCCTTTTAGTAGCTTCAACTTAACTTCCAGCTATTCCCATTTATTTATCTAACAAGTAAAACTGACTTTTATTGAAAGGATATAATATTATATATGCAGTAGTGCCAAGAAAGATTCTTTAATAATAAATGATGTAACTTGAAAGCTCTTTCTTTGCAGCTAACGCATTCGGCATACGCAGTAAGGAAAGTAAGACAAATTAATATAGTTTATTAGCAATGACTGAAAATTAGAGTTATCTTGCTAGTACGTAGAAATAAGGATATAAAAGGACAATAGTTGATTGAGCTACACATTCTCCGAGTGAATACAGACTTTTATCTGACTTTTTATTTCACCTAATATTAACTAATGTATTTACAAACACATAGCAGCAAGTAATACGTAACGTTTTACAGCTAGACATAAATAATATCATTTACTGCGTCTCATACCGTGTTGCCTTACTCTTGATTGACATGTACTACAAATCAACATCCTTGATTGAGATAACATTCTTCTATGAGCACATCATACTTATTTCATTTTCTTCCATCCCACAATCATTAATTCAATTCGAGAAATAAAAATCAAAATGGAATGATCTAATTAAAGAAACATGAAGCTCTACGAATGACTCAAACTTCTACTTGTACATATTTATAGACAGGAAACTAACGATGTACATACTGTCTGTCACTTAAACGTACTTGGTATTCAAAGTATTCATAAATGACAGTTACATACTTTTGATTTTCTTTACTTTGGTTGATGATTATGATGATTATACCTAATAGACTAATAGCATCAATAAAATATTCAATTCTATTTTGCCACTTTGACGTATAGGCATAGGCATTCTATTCCTACATGGGAAACACTTAAGTATTTACAAAACATCATAAAATAATTTTATATTCCTCACTCTGTATTTACTCTGTATTGTCATTGTCAAAAAATGTGTGATCGCAGATGTAAGGAATGCTTCAGTGCTCGAATGGAAAGAAAATATCAAAAAGTATTGAGTGCAAGAGGCCGCACGAGCACTTAGACAAAAAGGTCTTTGACAATAACATTTTGTATGAAAATTGAGAATAATTGCTCAACATTCTAGCAGAATCGAAGCGAAACTCTCACTTTCGCATTTATTTCAACAGCTTTATTATATGAAATTATATTTGACGATACAATGCAAATGAAAGCGAGCGAGCAGGAGCACAACTACCTAATACAATGGAGAATAAATAAATTATTGTCAGAAAAGGCAAATCAAAATCAAATTGCCACGCAAGATATGACGATATGGGCTAACATTTTATTTTGTTAAACTTAATAATTGTGCTTGAATCTTGTTAAAGTTCCTTGCAAATATTTTCTACACCTCTAAGTCGTTAGATGCGTTTCACAACTGAATTTGCAATTCCAAAGTTTTCAGTAGTAATGGTGAAAATTGTAAAGTTAAAAGTTTTGTAACAAGGTAGAAATAGAAAAGGTTAAAGAACGGAAATGATTGGTGATTCGAATGAGAAAATAAACATCTATGTAGTGAATAGTGAAAATTTCCGTAGACTTTAATAGCCATCGTTGTTACTCTTACTTTTGCTCGTGCAATTTACAGGAGAACATATGAGATGAAAGTAGACAGACAGAAGTTGCAGACTGATTGTGACGTGAGTCATCCCAGTAGCCGACCGAGCTGAGCCAACTTGACTAAACTGACGCTATCCAAACCAAGCCAGTCACCAAAATGCATCTCTAGTTTAAGCCAACTAAGTAAATGCAAACTGCACTACAGAGACTTCACTATTACACTTACTACTTGACACTAATAAACCAAGCCACACTCCACTCACTCCTCTATTCTATCTGTTGGATGTATGCACCCACAATAAACAGGATCTATCTATACGAAACGAAAGATATATTTTTGGAACACAAGTCTCATTCTATACTCAACAGACATAATATCCTATATACTTATTTAGTAGCCAATGTTTATACCATCATACATGTATATGTATATGACGTTTATGTACGTTCCACATGTGTCTATAGACAAAACATAATAATCCTAGCTTGCATACGGCGAGCAGTCGAAATAAAATGAAAGCTAACTTATGTTTCTACAACCAGACTTCAACTCAAGATTCTCCCGTCTGCCAAACTTAAAGCTCACTGCAAAAGCAAAAGATTAAGTCGTGAGGAGAGTAGAGAAGAAGAAGAAAAAGAGAACTCAAGTCTCTCTCTCTCTCTCTCGTTACCATTGAATTTTCTAAATCTCTGCTCACGGATCCTCATCCTTCTTTTATGATCTACCTATATAACAACTTCTGAGAAAATTCTTCAAAATTCAAACAGATACTCATTTTGATTCAACATTTTGACTTTTCCACTTTATCATTCCTGTTTCTAACTTCTACTTATCAAAAATTAGACAAAACTTTATACACAGCATACACTGTAAGATCACAAAACTGAAAGGAATAATAAAGAAGTAAAAGTCATGTCTGAATTTTACATTGATGATAGAATTCTAGTCCCCATTAGTGAAGCAACTTCAGGAACGAAACTCAACTGGTGTCTACCAAGTTTTTCCAATTAGTTAGTTTGCAAATGTTGTAGCTATACCTATGTATGCAGGCGCAGGTAAATTTTGCAAATTTTATCATAGGGGACAGTTTACATGACTTAAGTGTATACTATTGGAACTACAAACATCGTAAGCCTATTGCTACTACATTCCCTCAACATGTTCGACAACACGTTTTCTTTTCTCTATACTCTATCGTCTCTCTAAGTAAATTCATTTTTATTACTTTGTGGAAAAGCAACCTTAAACACAGAAGAACTGTAGGAGCAGACAGAGACAGCATAAATAGTCAAGGAAAACTCTCACAAAAGCTGCACACTTGCAAAAATTTTGCTTGGAAACGTACATAAAGCAAAGTCAAGTAACTTGGCTAAGGTAAGACAAGTATAGAGTGCAGCTTAGAGCTTCTTTTGAAAAGTTAGGGCACCTAAAACCCTAAAATTTGTCTTTTCACACATACGCTCGGATAGTTATCAACAAGTCTAAATGTCAATTCCATCTTTCTTTACTCTGCCATAAAATGTAGAGAGAGGATTCCTTTGAGCACCCTAGTCTACTCTAAAACTCAAAAGGCAACGACAGCGACACTACTTACTATTAGCATTCGTTTGCTTGTCACAAATTCTGCTAACCGTTGGCTCTACTGTAAATAAGGATTGGTTGTATAATTTAGAGCTTAGTTTTGCATGAATGTGTAATCACTAACGGGCACATGAGGGACTGCTTGCTACTATACTGCTACATATAATATTAAATAAATTCTAAACCTAGCCATTAGCATAATTTATCTACTTAAAAATTGCACGTGTACAGCTTTTGACTTTGCCACTAGGTAGTTCCTTCTTACTAAGATGCTGTTGCCGACAGCTCATTTAATTTCAGCGAAATTGCAAATGTATTCCAAAGCACAGAGCTAACCGGCTGACAGCCTTCACCTTTAAAGTGGCATGTTTAATGCAAAAACATTGGCTACGTTATACGTTACATTCGTTTCGCCAGTATATACAGAGATACTGCAAGATTAAATCATGTTGCCTCATTGCTTCCCTACACACAGAATACAACTATTGTATCAACATTTAGCCTAGAAGCTCTGATTGCACGAAAATCTTTTCTACTTATGCTTTCTTCTGTGCAAAAGTGGAAATTCATTACCTGGAGACTTATGTAGCATTGAGAAACCTTTTTTTCACTACGCCCACGATTTACGCAAATTATAATGCAATAATCAACGAAAATACTTTCTAAAGAATTCATTCATGGAATCAATGGAATGAACCAGATTTTTGATGATGATGATGCATCGCGATGCAGCAGTAAAGCATTATATAGGTACATAAGGCTTGCACCAACTTACTAAAGAAGGTTTTAGGCATATAACTAGTTAGGCTACAAAAAAATTTACATTGGCAAAACTACGTAATAGATTATTCAACATAAAGTAAGCGTCTGAAGCTTCAACTTAAATTTATTATTAGGAAATCATGAGAAAGCGCTTAAAAACTCCCCATAATATCCATTTTCCAAGGACATTTGAGCATTTTTTTCTGCTATTGTTATTATTAGAGCATATCATTGTATAAAAAGTTTCATTTTTTTTATTGTAATTATTGTTTAGCGCATAGTATCAGGTAACAAATGAATATTGTTGACAAATTGATTTTCGACTGAACTGAAACTGAATCCTTCGACAGAGAAGTTAAAAAACGAGAACTGAAAATGCATAAACTTACGTAATGGAAGATCCTTCAAGTTTAAAACAATGTTTAGTTGGTACGCATTAAGGCACAAGACAGAAATACACTTGAAAAAAATCTGTAGTTCGTGTTTAAATAGTCTAAAGTGAGTTAACTGACAACACACTTGTTCTTCTTATGAAGTTATGGTGAATTGTGTCAGAATTTGACATTATGAATGAGACAAATGAGTGTACAAGCCCACGTGTTGCTCGCACTCCATAGAAATACCAACATGAAATTGGATACTACAAGGAAGAAGATAGATAGGAGCTGAGAAAAGTTTTATCTGTGCACACTCCTGATGAGTAGTAGTGAGTATATGCTAACCACAGACAGTCACTGAAACTTCTCCGAATGCCCGGAACACATGTCAATGCAACAAACATATATGGTTAGATGGAAAACAAAACAATAAATATATAGGATGATGAACACACAGAAACACACGTTGTAGAGTATCTGTCCTTTAAAAACAGATACTTACACGGTGAGTTGGTGATTGACAGTGGAGTGACAACAACAACTAAATCCGAACAGCACTTTTTCTCTTGAGAGGATTTTCTCAAAAATCAATTAAATATATTCACTGCTTATGTCTTGGAAATAATAATTTCTGGATTTGTATTTCGCTAAATATTTTCTCTTGTATGTAAACATTTAAGTATCACAAAATCGTAATTTTCTCGTTTTCTGAGGACTAAAAAATCATGTATAATGTCTCGGTGTGTCAACTCCTTGACTGAAAGAGCACTGATTGCATATTTGAATGGAAATAAATGCAATGCATCTAAAACGAGAGGAGATAACTCGGTCCAATTCAACGAATCTCCTAAAAAAGAGAAGGGAACGAATGAGCATAAGAGAAATGAATTTTGACTTGACACAATCCCAGTCCCAGATGAAACTGTGGACCTCCCATGCGATGCAATAAGGTATACCATATATCTAGCATAGAAAACAGTCCAAGTTACAAAGTCGAGATGCAGAGAGTCAGATGAGAGAGCTGGCTGGTTGGTTCACTCACCCTGTTTGCTTACTTTTAGTTGCTTTTGCCTATGCCATACCAAATCATGCTAGTAAAGTGATTCCTCTTTGCATTGCTTTACTTTAGCATCCCAACATACATAAGTAGGATATAGAAATCCACACATAAGTAAGAATCACGCATAACGTAACATAGGGTGGTGGTGGTGTGTGGAAGCAGGCGTTTCACATAAGTACAATCAGTTTACCTCTTAGCTTAGTAGTAGCATTACTTTACTTACTCCTCAGTTCGTCCGTTCTGTGTTCTATCTCACACACAACTTATAATATTATATTTTCCTATGATTTTCTATATGTATCTTCTATTCGTTGAAACGTTTTAATGTGCTTACTCTAGCAACTCGCAACTAGCAGCTAGCCTCATCCAATTCCACAAAAACCTACAACTTACACAGATACAATAATAATATATGCAACATCCTACAAATATATTTCAATGCATCCTATTACCCCAACCATTATAACATGAACAACAAAACGAAAAGAGGAGAGCAACCTTAGCTCTTCTATCTCTACAACAATATCATCTATGTTCTAGGATACTGTAAATCTAGCAAAGAACGATCAGTCTCTCTCTATCAAACTCTAACCATAACTATGCGTACACAATTTAACGTAACTAGGTACAGAAAAACTCGACATAATCTCAGTAATACTACTAAGATACATTAATAGGTACATCCCATTACAAAAACTACAACCAACATACTACATATTAGTTAGTTTGTAGTTTAAACACAGACATGTATGTACATCCACCCAGTTCATGCACAATGTAAATGCACGTAACATATAATATACTACATAATACAGATAGCAACCTACATTCTTTATTTTATACACAAACGTACGTGTACGTGTACCTATCTACTCGGATATGTTAGCATTTAATAGAAAAACACACAGTTAAGTACGCTTTGTACTTGTGTATAACATTATTTATAAGAGATATATATTTTGATTCTGGTATCTGTTCTGTTTCTCTTCTGGTGGATTTGTACCCCCTTCCCAAGTTTTCATCCTCTTGGTTTACCAGTTACCACTTACAAGTCATAGCACACGGGGGTCTTCATTCAATTCAAGTCCAATTCCAATTCTAATTCCAATCATTCTCTCTCATCCTCATCTTCAACCTCTGCGCGCTATACATTCTCATGACTTTAACACATGAAAAACATTCTAGCATCTTTTGGCATTTATTCCAACAGCATAAAATGTGAGTATGAATCTACTGGCCATTCTATCATCCCATTATTAGTACTTAGTAGTAGTAGAGTAGAGTAGCCAACAAACAGCTAGATACTAGCCCATCATAATACACTAAACCAAACTATGCAACATAACATAGAAAATCAACTTCAGAAGAAACTGGTAATAAGCTAAAGAAACATACAATAGATTACAATTACATATCTTCTATCTACCATAAACTCAGCTGGCTTTCGCTTACTCAGCTTGAAATATATAGTTTAAAAGATGACCACAATATCGTCATCAACATCTTCCTTTCCTTACTACAACCATTTCACATAATACATAGATATTATATAGAAAAGCACGACGGTATGAAGAACGGAACTGAACTACCAACTATCTAATACAATCCTAAACCTCTTCTTAATGCTCACTAATCTTTCTCATAAGGGGATGGCTAACCAGGCGATTCTCACGTTTTACGTTTCAACCCTTTCGTGCCAGCCAAAGAATTAACACTGCCACCGCCACCACTTTATATACCATACTCTCTTAAGTTTATGTCGTAGTCGTACAGTACACACTCACTGTATTATACATTCTATCTATTTTCTATATAATACTACACGTCCGACAAATATCTGTCTCGTCTCATTCACCTATTCAAATGCAAACGGGGCTCACTATTATAAAGAGTATGCTGTTGTGTGTTTCACTTCTTTGGCAATAAATGCCTGAAGCCATGTCTTCTTTTCTGAGAGAGATAGTTGATAGTTGATAGCAGTTGACTGTATAATATTATAATATATTCGTATATCCTGACAGTTGCTTATAGTATAGATGGTAAAGTACCTTGTAACATAGCTTTAACTATTAGTACGTGTTAGTAACTTCAGTATTATGGAAAAACACTGACAGTGTTCAAAAATACTGACAGCACTCTTTCCAACATTCCCTATCATATACATTCTTCAGCATTTGCCACAGTGAATATAAGATTACTGCTATGGTTAGGGAGTAGTGCATAATGTTGTTCTGTGGTCTATGTCTACGTAAGCATAGAAAACTCATGAAATCACAATCACTCCTTCTCTACCTTCTACCTCCTATCTTATCACACGAAATCTACAGAAAATAAGGTGCTTTTGACGTTATATTACATTAGCCTTAGCCAAACAGCGGTAAACAGTCATACATTCTGCATATAACCAAGTTCCTTGAACATTTCTAATCCAACCGTTCCATATATCTCCCTCGACAATGAGAATGCTACTCAAACGATGCACTCAACTCAAAAAAATCCTAAACAATATTATAACAATATTATTACAGTATACAGACAAGACACTGTATATAAGAGTTACACTTTTAATCGGAAAAGAGACGAAGGAAAATCTTAGCAACCCAAACCATTATTTATGTCTTTACCTGCGATTGCGACCCAAACCCATTCCAACTGAACATTCCATTTTTAGTGACAGAAAATTCATACTTTTCTTTTTTTATATTTACCTATGTCTATATCTGTAGCATTTACAGACGTCACTACCTAATTCTACTAAAACTTAGGGGTTTTCCCATCTATTGTGAAAAATCTAATTGCCCAACTCGTAATAATTGGTTTTGCAATAGAATTCTTTGAAAAGTGCTTGAAGTGCACCAGATACACAATCTACAATCAATTCGTAACCAATCATTTCATTTATAATGCTGTTGATGTACGTAATTCCAATTCTGAGATGTGTGAACAGAAAAATATAATTGATCAGAAAGCTAACATAATATTATACTTTGGTGTTTTATACGTGTTGCCTTTTGTACAGCATCATAATTACAACAACTGCACAACTATAGAGGAAGAAACTACAATTCCCTGTATGATGCTTTGATTGTACTGCTGCTTTTTGATTATTTCTTCAACATAACAAACAGAAGTAAGTGAAGTGAAGGAATACGAAAAAGGATATCCTTATCCTTTGCTGACTCAGTTTATTCTTCTTGTCATTTGAAAATGTTAACTCTCTACATAGTACAGTATTACAGTATCTATTATCTGCAGACATGTACACATGCGATCCGTGAACTAAAATGTAGTCAGTATACTAAAGGTAATAAGTAAGTGGAGCAGTTGTAGTTTGCAGTTGGGATAAAATACAGAGCAGTAATATATTATGTTTACAGCAAATGCATGCAAGGATTTATATATACCCCGTAGACATTCCCATCCATTACTTCTACAATCACGGCTTTCCATGACACTGCCTCTATCACACATGAGTTATAATTAGCTTTATACTTTGATATCATTTGTGTACAATATTTCCGATTGTTTGAGAACTCTTATTTACACTGTCTTCCAGCACTAGCACTATAAATACTCAGTACATGTAACACTGAGTATCATTTCATTACGCTCTTAAGTTTAGTTGAACCAAAAGCAATAATAATATGAAAATATCATATGAAATGACTAAGGACTGATGGATTCTTGACAAACAACGCGCTTACGCAGGTATTTCTACTGTGTAAGTATTTCAGCTATTCCATTTTCCATTCCTTTAGCACAATAAGTCATAACCAAACAATCAACCACACAACTGTAGCTGAAAATAAACATGACGGAAACATACGTGTAAACAGAATGGATCAACTGATGCTCTAGTGACAACAGACTTTAAAGTTTAAACTAAATCCAATCGATTTGCTTCGTCCTAAAATTCATCTTTTGTGATAAAAAATCTTGTCCGAAATGCACAATGAACTATGAAGCATAGAATGCAATATCAGGAGAAGGTACGTGCCTGACAATACAATGAATCAACTATAATACGTTGTTACTTGTTAGTTAGTTACTCCTTCACTGAATTCGCATTCACAGTCAAAGAACCTGTAGAATGCCCTACTGTTGGCTCGTTGGCTGCCTCAATGCAACAAACATAATAATATCTGTAGTATTAGCACATTCCATTCTTAAAAACTTGGCCACATCAACATTAAATAATTATATTGTTTACCCGTGGGCTCTCACGTTCGTATTCTACTATTCGGCTCATTCACTTACTTACTTTTTTGAATCACATACACAACATAACTATATACTTTGCACATGTGTGTGTAACATAAACTGAACATTAGAACTGAAGCCAATAGAAATGGACTTTAAAAAATTACGTCGTACGCTGTGCTAAGTTGTGATGCGCTATGCAATTTGCAATTCTTATGCTCTTTTGCTTATTAATGTTGCTTCTTGGTTTGTTCTCTTCCTGAGTCTTTCAATTATAATAATACATGACGCATTGCACTCCACTAATTTACCGTACCGTATCCCAAATCCCAACTACACCCATACACATTTCATTTTTTAGAAATACTATTACCTTATTACTTTCATAAATAATGCGAAAGTGCACCTGAATTTTTTTCAGGAAAAATGTGGGGTAGGTTAGGTAAAGTTTTTTTTTGCACATTTTACCTTCTTTTAGCCAGTATATAGTAAAATAACAGAATCATAACTCTTTGCTCACTGACTCCTTCCTACATACATAATCTTCTTAACCGTTTTCATGACTAAACTTATTATTTGTGCATTGTAATTATACGTGCTTCTAATTGTTTTAATTGTTGAAAATATTAAGAATCTTTACAGCATGATCGATTAAAAATGTTTTGGCTACCTTTATCTTCGCCGCCGCAAATAGTAGGCTAAATTCTAATTAAAGCATATTAAACGTCATATTAACTTAAGTAGGTACCATGAGTGGTTTCCGTGATTTGGCCATCTTCAGAAAAATGAAAAAGTTAGTCAAACAATTAAGGTGTATTGTATTGTATACTGTTCACAGATAACATAATTATGCAGGTATCGCAAGTAAAGTAATCTGCAAGTACCCGCAACTCCTTGCATGAAGTATATTCTTTTACACAATATTTCAGTAGAAACGAAAGGAGCGAATTATATATTATTTACCATATAACCCGATTATTATATAATGCCGACCGATGATACACGTAGGTATGGCACAGCAAAATACCAATTACTGACAAATGCGTATCTTTTGCAACTTGACTGGTCTCATCAAATACAAAAACTACTCAAACATTGTATCTCCGCCGTAAGACTAATATAAGTTACAACAGCACAGATAAAATTACCAATACCACACGGACACATGGCCGAATATTTGCCAAAAGTAGCTAGGTAAAAGCAAAGCTAAAATTTTCTATCTTCAGGTGTTTACTTGTTCCTTGTGGCTGTGGCTATATTTTACAAGCATATGCTATGAAAACAAGTTTACTCATTTAGGTGTTATGTTTCAAGGTATCATTAATTACATTATATTAGTTAAATGAAAATGCAATCTTTGAATGCTTTTAGTTCATATCATCGTTTAGAATTTCTATGCATTGTGTCTAGATCTTAGAGATGTGTAAGTGTAGGTACCTACAACAAATTACGTTCACTCACTGCAATGTGTGAAGGATTGCGGCTGTGGCGGTGTCAGTTTAGCTAGGGATGCTCGGTTCATAGACACAATAAATTATGCAAGGCCTGCCCTAAGAATGCATATGGACGGCTAAAAATTCCTATGTAACACAGTTGAACATTAATAGAAAAGCCAAGATGAAATCTCCTCCTATAGCATAAAAAAATTACGCGAGAGCATATTATTGAGAGTATTAACAGGAAATGGATAAAGGCGTAAATGGAAAGGGAAAGGTTTCATAAAGATTGCAGTTCACATTCTGCTCTTGTATCTCTAATTTATAGCATTTTTGCTTACCTACTATGTATTTGTATGTACATTATCATCATTGTAAATTGCAATGCACTTAAGAACTACTATTATTATTATAATTTATAATGCAAGTAATTTTCATAATTTAAAAGAATAAGCGAACAAGCGAAATATGCAGCATGTTTCACTTTTATCGTGTATGTCCTTTCTGCATGCAGAGAATTTTGTAATATTTAAGAAACATAATAACGATCATCCTGCTTTGTTACAGGTAGGTAGTATTTAGGTGCCCAAAGTACCCATGTAATTCAATATGATAATGTTAAAATCATAAAGGAAAAGATGCCTCTTGTTCGCTTTAGGTACCCCACCTTGGGTAACTTCCGGTTTTCATGAAACCTTTGAAATATAATTATAACTTACCATTTCACTATATTTCTAAGACATTTAACTTAAGGACAGATTCAAATACTTTTGTATGTGTATGACGGAATAAGCCTTTCTGATTCCTAATCCTTTCGCATTCTGATCAGCGTCAACCTTTTCAGATTTTCTGATAAAATTAACTTCATTATATTGCTAACAATATTCCTGGTCTTAAAATATATCTGTATCAAATCTGTACATTATTTTACAAATAATATTTATTACATTATTGCGGCAGCAGAGCCACTAATATTTTTATCGTTGTAAATTGTAACCACCTAATTACTTCCTTCCAATTTTCACTACAGAACAATCAGCAATGCCAGTCAAAATTCGAATTTCTAAATGCAAGTTAATGAATGCTCGATATGCTTATTATTGTACAGTAAAACATTACAAGCCTTATCTATTGAGAAGAAGCTGTGAGATATCTCAGAGATAATATCATTCATGAGTCCAACCTTCACTAATATGGAACATAATATAGGTACACACAACTCTAGCTACAAGACTGTAACCTTTTGAAAGACAATGGTTGGGTGGGGGGTGGGTGGATACATGAAGTAGACAGAAAAAAGTTCATAAAATATCAGACGACTAGCTTTAGAAAAGTCGATATTTAGATTTGAAGGTATGTCTATATCACGGCAGGCAGTACATCGCATCATGTCGCCCGGCTGTAAAATTAGACTGCAACGCACACAAACAATCGCATCTATGTGGCCTAATAAAACAACCAAGCCCTTCCAAACGGAACTGCACAGTGGTCATTAGAGTCATTATTACTCATTAAGTACTATAAAGAAATGTATTAACTGACTGGGGTTTCATTTTCTTCAGAAATCCGGAACCAACCCTATCCAACGGCCAACGGCTCCGTAGAGAAAATGGAAAAAGGGGAGCCTACATCCCAGATTTATTATGAATTTTATCTTTAATATTTTAATAAGATTTTATTTGAAAAGGTAAGGTTTTTTCCGAAATAAAATCCATAAATACTGCTATATTTTGGCATTCTCTACACCCCTAACATAACATTTATGACCATTGCATTGACCAAAATTAAATGCGTCTTACGCTTAAAGTAGGTAGTTTATATTTTAGTTTGTTTACGATGGTGAATGGATAGTTAGGATAGTTAAGTTAAGAATTTTTTTGCACACAAGAGGAAATATTATAATAACTATTGTGTGATTACCGGAACTGTCTCTGAGTCTGATGATGTGTTGTGTGCCTGTATGTATTACGGTATTTTCATAATATTACATGTATAAATGTTACAGTTTGTTTGTGTTGAAAGTTTTAACTCGCGATGCCATGTCTGAAAACATCGCAGTATGTATTAAAATGTGTCAACTTTTTTTCTACAGATTTTAATGCATAGAACATAAAAAAGCATCTCTCTGTATCATTTGAATACAAACAGTAACATCTCTAATGTGTATCCAGCACAATAATAATCAGTACAATCCTCTGAAACAACCCAAGTCTAATAAAAATATTATTATATTACTATAACATGCATGAAGGAAGACGAAAATCTAAATCTGTTACATAAGTACTTTGTTTTTCTTGTTCTGTAGATTATTCGTGCAACTTGCAACATGAATGCAATGGGAGCAAGTAAATAATAATGACAATGCAATGGCTAATGAGGATTTGACCTTCAGAAAGAAGCTTTACTTAGTACTGGTACCTATAGTTAACAATCACTGGCTCCCTTGAAGCCCAAACACAAACAACTCGTTCTTCGAAAATCAGTACACAAAGTATGGACTTTGTCAGAAACACCTTAATGTGATTCGTCATTACTGCAATTTACTAATACTACAAGGTGGTATAGTTGCATGGTACATGATATATACTATACCATACTAACTAAATATACGCTTACACTTTTGCACTTTTATTTTATATAATTCTTAAACTTCTTCAAATTGCATGTATGCATAGTGCAAGTGCATCAGCATAGCAGTGCAGCATACAACGCTCACGTTTAGCGCTTAGTCTGTCTGTATTATGTATCAAGATTACTATACTAGGTATATTATACCATTTCATTAAAGCTTATTCGTGAAACATCATTTTACATGGATGGATGGTGGCCATACAGCCACAGCATCAGAAAAAATCTGCTGTAAATATTTTACTAGCAGGTCGTAGTCGAGTCGAGTACAAAGTACATGCAAGGCAATTTTCTAAATACGCTATAAAAAAAAAGTGACGAATATCTGGTACATGGTATAATGACGAATATCTGGAACGAATATGAATATCTGGTACCATATAATACACTATGGCAGGTACCAATTAACACCACTAATACCAGTATCTTACACCTCAGATACTCAGATCTTGCAACGAACTGTGTAACTATAATATTAAGGTAAGTACTTATAATAAGCAATCCGTAAGGGCCAAATGTATTACTATTTGCCCAATTTAACTCTTTTACGAAAATGAAATTTCTATAAGCGCTGAGATTCTGAGAGAGAACAGAAATGACATATTTAACAACTTCTTTTACGAGGCAAGACCGGCAAGAGGTAATGCACGTACAAAATTGCAAAAGTTTCAGCGAATGTTTTGTTTCTTGATCGCTGACAGCATGGAATTTGCATCGTCTTATACAAGGATGTGTGTATTGAGTGCCTTGTCTTAATTGTCATAATATGAAAGAACAAAGAACTCAATTAGCAAAAGGATTGATACCATTTTATTGATGCTTAGTACTCCAGTCCAGTTTACATTCGCTTACAGCTTACCTGCGTATATCATGTTGTGCCTTGTACCATACAAGAGTAAGCAGAGTTGAGACAAGATTTGGAGTTGTCGTTTTTGAATTCAATTTACATTTCGGGGATTTCGAGTAAGCATTCAATACTACACTAATATACAACGCCACTGGTATAAAAAGTTTAAAAAATGGATTATTTTGTGGTTTGGCTCACTGGCTCTGGTTATTTAAATCACTATCAACTATTGTACAGTGCTTATTAAAATATTTGATTTGCTTGTGCTGCATATATGTATGCCTTGCATTCAAAGGGCTTAATCTCTAAAAGGCTTTCACTCCGGGACATTTGTCTGTCCTGAAGAAGCTTTTATCATATGAATATAATGAAATACAGTGCCAGGTCTGCACATATAATAAATACTATATCATGTTAAGCAAGATATGCAATGTTGTGTTCGTTTCTTTTACCTGGCCATAAACGTAATTTAAAAATTACTTACCTTTGATGACTTGCAACTGGTCGCCGACGTGAAAACTAACGTTCACTCCCGGATTAATATGAAAATACACGACAAACTGTCCAGGAACGGTTGGAAAGTGAGGGAAAACTGTCAATTCGGTAGAAGGGGCAGCGAAAATAAAGTTAGGATTTGCTGGTCCGCACACTCCACAAACAGGAGTTGGCAGAAGTGCAGAAACAGACAAAGACGAACATGAGTCCATCCCTAAAAGCGTTTGACCCGGAGCTTGCTGGGGAGCCATTGGAGATGATGATCTGGAATGTCCTCTGGTTGAAAACCCGCTGTTTTGAGTCTGGCCTGAACTTGTTGTCGCAAATGATGGCAGAACAGCTGGTGGACAATTCGGATCCAGCGGTAATGGAATCATCGCCGTTGGAAGAGGAGTTGTAGGCATTGACGCACTTATGCATTGTGGAGGAAGAGGTGCCATCGATGGATATGGGAATATCAACGTAGCTGAAACATTGAACATAAAATAATTTTACTTCTAAACACAAGATTGTTCTAATAATAGACATATTTTAGTAGCATTAATGAATAGGTCCTTTTTCCTTTTATCATTTAGTATATAATTTAGTACCTCTCAACTACAACAGAAACTAATACATATACGCCCACGTATGATTCAATTATTGGAATTCTTGAACCCGTACAGGTACACAAAGGGAAATCCTGTAGGTTAGAGTACGCACATGCTGTTCATAAGAAAACGTTGTTATTAATAGATACTACCACATTATAATAAGTAACAATTAGGAATTAATTATTACTATTGCAAAAGTGGGATCTAGAGAGACATTCGTTTTTAATTTACTTTTTTTCTGATAAACCAGTAAAACAGTTTAAAATCTTTTACTTTTGTACATACGCATACGGAGGAGATAATAAGAGTAGAAGAATTTTTATTAATATTTTTGAAATACTCCGTCATTGCCCACGGTATTTAGTGTGCGGAGCATAATCATTAAATTATTAAAACTTATACGTGTCAGGAAATTCTCCCGAAAATATAAAGATATATAAATACTTTCAAAACCAAAAATATATTCGCACATGGTGAAAGAAAAGATATGAAATTATTCCACACTCTGCTGCATTATTTCATTTATATTATATTAATTCACTGTGCCTAACTGTCATATGACACAATCTGTCGTTCATGTTAGAAAGTTATTTTCTAAAGCACAATTAGATCCTTTAGAAGTTTGTGTACAATAGTATACCCATTAAAAGTAAAATTAAAATCCCGTATTTCACTTTTACTCTCATTTCCCAACTATTCCTTTACAGACATCTCTTTTTCTCTATTAAAATTTTGCAATTCTTTATTTTGCTATATTACATTTGTTTCGAAAGAGGTAATTTTAATTTACCTATCATTAATTTGCCTATCATGAAGGGACAACAAAAAAAGAATAGTTACGTTTTTTGTTGTCACTTCATGATAGACAAACTAATCTTTTTAATAACTCACCATCTGTAGATGACCGAAATTTGTGAAATAATATTTATCCACTGCAGATTCAGCAAGCTATCCAAATGTCACTGTCTTGTGGCATGTTACCGTCATCATACTTCGTGCTATCCTTAGAATCATCCATATGTAATTGCTTCAATTTCCAACATAACAGCATCAAAGATTAACGCAATCAACATCCAATTACCATCAATATGTTCAGCTAGTGGCTATAAACAAACAATCAAAAATTAAATAATAGAATGATATTATTTTGGAATTATGGATGTATTTTATGTACTTTTTCTTCATCTTACATAAACCTAGATATAATTAGAAACAATTATGGCATGGCATACATGTACATGTACGTAAGCACGATTTCTCTACAGAGAAGATTTCAGAGTTTGGAAGAGCATAATTTCACTGACAAACTGTTAGCACATATTTTTATTTTTTGAATTTTAATCCATGCAAAATGTAGACAGAATAATAATATATAGAACTGGAACTATACAACTATAATAAAATATAAAAAAATTATAATAGGCACCTATGCAAATTGAATGTGCCCAACATAACATAGTAGCTTTTTGATTTACCACTATAATTATTGCATTGGACTGGATTCATGAAATTAATTTAATTATATAGAGTTCTGAGCAATTTTATTTTACTATTTCTATATGAGATATTTAATTTTGTTATATAACTTTAGCATCTAAATATTTTTCTGTTCAGATATAAATAGACCTCCAAATATAAAACGCACAGTTTTTAAAATAAACTGACAGAAAATATTTCGAAAGCTGTATTTCAAATTCCTACTACCCTTTAGCGAGGAACTAAGGATTCCGTGGTGGTTTCCATCCAGCCAAATTCATAAATATTTTAGTTGTTAGTGTTAGTTGTTAGAATAGAAAGGGGGGTATACTTTCGCTGTATGTTTCATTTAGTTAAATATTTGGGGAGGGGATGGATGGACGGATATGGACGGATCACTTGATCACTTTTCGTTCCCAACTTCTTTTCCACCGATGCCTTACTTTCGACTTTGACGGGGATTTAAATACACAGATGTCAATCAAATTGTTCGGCCAGCCACCAGTTCTAGCTGAAAATCGCCTGGCTGAAACTGGAAGTTAGTCTAGTCACCAGTAACTACAGTCACTCTCACTAGTTAGTCTATTTTCATCGGCTACTTCTGGCCAAAAATCGACCCGAACTAGCCTAGAGTACCAGATTGAACTTGGAATCAGGAATCGGAAGCTTATTTGGATTGTGTGTATCGACATAAAATGGTCAAAAGCAAGTTTTCAACTTTCAATCCCACATAAAAAGTTTAAAAAAAACATTAGTCTCAGTTGAAAATTTTGAATTTCACTTGTCTGTATCTCTGCATAATCTGCAATTTGTTCTCTGATAGTTACGTTACAAACTGAATGATACCTATACTACAACTACAACTCATGAATTTTGTAAAATAGTATAATATAGTTGATTGATAGTAATCGCATTAGAATGGCTATTTTTACTGAATTTGAACTTACTTTTTTATTGTTTTATGTACACTTGCGTCAGTGGATTCTTCTGGTGTCTGGAGATTCTGGATCTGGACTATGACTCTGGATTCTGGATGTATTCCCCCAACTCTCCAACTTCCTGTGCACATATATTACATTGAATGGAGTATGGAATCAACTTCATTTGACTAAGAAGAAGGTATGCTGCCAGTTGATATCATTTACTCATTCCTTGATTACAAACTTTAAGAAAGCTTCAATTATTTACATTATTACCTATATTGTACTCAGCTGTCAAATTCGCAGAAATTGAATCTTGGGATCGTAGGCGCACTACTGAGCAAATGTTGGGCACCTTCTTGTTTAGATTGCATTTGGTTCTGAAAATACATTGCTACAACAGATAGATGGGTTGATGGGTATGCAGAATACAGAATGAAGACACGGGCGGGCCATGGATGATGGATATTTATTATTATGAGGGTTTTAAGTTTTAACTAAAACTTACTGATCCCAGTCCCAAAATGTTAGCGACTTTTTTGAAAAAGTATCCATTAGATACGACGACTATCAAAATGAAGACAAACTAGAACACAAGAAATTGCTAATATTTTTGCCTTGGTGGACCGAACAGACAATACACAATAGTAGTTCATAATCATATTTCAATATTTTTTAGTAATATAATCCTATTCACTTGCCACTTTTAGTTTTTTAGTCAGCATTGGGTATAATTCTAATCCCTTTTCTGTATTTATTAGGTATCTAGGCGGAAATCATTAATTTACATTGCAATCCTTTTTTGCATTGCATTCTTGTTTTCGTAAAGAAATTCCATAAAATAAGATTTCTTACCGCAAAAAGATTTTTGCTTTTATAGGGAGCTTTTACAATTTTTTGGAAATATGCATTATTTGGTCCGGGGAAATAAAAAAAATTTGAAGGTAAAGGGAGGGAAGTAGTCGAGTCAGGTAGGACTGCAGATTCAACGCAGTGTCGCAGATCAATTTTTCTCTATAGAAAATACCCAATTTGGAATTTGAAAAACTTAAAATAATTTTTTTCCATCAATGTGTTTTAATACCTCATTCAGTGATACGCACAATCATTTTTTTCAGTCCCCGGGGGACCTAAGAAGTTGAAAAATATATTTTTTAAACGTATACCTTTCTGTCCGGAGGGCGAGGTGTGGGCTTTTCCCAAAAAAAGTGTCTACAAGCTTCAAAATTAATTTTTTGAGGAGTAATGCATGCAGTTTGGACAAAGGCGTTAATTTCTCCATTGTTTGAAAAGCTAAAAAATAATATCCCACAACTTGCCCCCGACCAGGGTATCCTCGAGTTTTTGCAATATTTCAAAATCGGTTGCCCCAAACTGGGGAAATATGCATTCTGCGTAATACATTGTTCCTGGCTCGTCGATTTTACTACGGGGTACACCAGCTTCTATATTTTTACATTTCAACCAAATTGGTAATGGTTTTTTACTTCTCGTAGTAAAATTATTTCGCACATGCGCTATCGCTCACTGATGCACCCTTCAGTCTGTCCGCCATGTCAACGTCCGTGTGTTAACATGTGTCCGTGACCACTGTTCTTCGTACCGTGTGAGTGTGAGTTCATTACATGTGATGTGAGCAGTTAATGCAGTTTGTGTGTGTACTTATCTAGGCATCAACCAATGTAAATATGTTGTATGCGTTGTTTGTATGTATAAAATAATAGTATAAGCTTATAAGCATCCATCCAATGTTACAGCTTTTCTATTTTTTCTGTTCCTATTTGCGAGGGGAAAGAAAAACTGCTCCGTTTTGGGTATTTTGACAAACAGGGAAGATTTAGGCCGATGCCCGTCCATGATACCAAAACAAGCTCAGAATGGCGCAAGAAACATACCGGCGGCGCATTTCGTTTATGACGTACTGCAACAAATACGTCATCGTTTGATAGCTCATTTTTATAGAGTACCTAAATCCGAAGTAAACGTAACAGCAGGAGCAAAACTAAAACGAACGAACTTCATTTCCCGTCCACCCACAGATTTTTGGACGGTAGACACCACCAGTTGGCAGTTTGGCATGATACTTAATCGGATTCGGAGTTTCGGAGTCTGCCTGTGAAGTTTGCGTAATATGTGAGCAAGCAGAGTCCATCCAGATTTCCAGATGCTTGAGATATACCACAGAAATCAAAGATATAATAATCATAGACAACTTTAACTGATTCTTCTCTACTCATGCAATCGTGCAGGTTGCAATGCACTAATGCATCATGCACTCTTTTATTATTAAACATATTTTTGCACAATTCGCTATTCTTTCAGCCTGGCTCCGTCCCATGGAATTCGGAATCGATAATACACAGCATCTTTTGGCTAAAATCCGAATTTTGGATACTATTATTTTATTCTAATTCTGGCACCTAATATTCTTCTAGATCTATTATAATAATATTTATTACGTGGCCATGCATATTTATACCATTATAATACTGAAATGTGCGGTAAATAATAATAATGTCTCCACTCCATGCATGTCCATATCCCACTTTACCCTAATATGCCTATAATGCATATATACCTAATACCCACATTCAGCAAAGCAAAACAGTGCAACATGCAATGATGCAGAATATTTTCCGATGGATAAATTGTACCAACTAACCAAGCCTATCACATAACTAACATTTCCAGATTACAGCATGCCGATATTTTGAATCAATCTATTATAATATGGGAATGGGACATGCGATCACTGTATTCTGTATTGTGTAATTTAATATAATGTTGAGATTCTCTTGTCATCACAGAATTTGTAAAAATTGTGTGAGTGTACTTATGAAAATGAATGCAAAATCAGGATTAGGATTATCTTTGAAATATTTTGAAGCTCAACACCGGGCCAGGCTTCAGCCCCATCCACTTGATCCATCATCCAACACAAAACATAGTAATTACACAAGCAAGCACAAGTTTACTAACTACTACTAACTTTGATATAATATACTGATCATACTATACTACTAGTATATGCATGATTTTATACAGTTTAGTTCACTATTATAATTATATTATTATATTGTGAGGTGTTATGAATAGTGTCTGCTGTCTGTATAGTCTGTACAACTGTGTGGGTGAAGCGTGAGTGACCTGTGACCCTTATTTTTATTTGTCCAGATATAATGACATCCATATCACTTTCACCATGCAAATAACATTTTTTTGACTCCTAAATAGAAAAACATTTTCCTTTTCACGCCTTTGGGCGCAGCAAACTTTCATTTCGCTTTCACCTGCGTGTATAGTGTAATAGTGTATAATATGCATATCCAGCACTAAAAACCATATCCATATCACTTTCACCCTGTACATGAATTTTCTCTTTTGAAGCCTAAACTCCATGTAAACCTTTCATTTTTACTAAGCTTTTATCCAATATAATATTATAAATGATATAATATTGATGCTTGGTTACTGTGCTTGTACTTCTTTTTGTGTTAAAATGACGCTTACAATTTGACGAGCGGACCGATATTGTTAGGTGATATGGAATGTCGCATTTCGGTCAGAAAAGTGATGGACGAATTTAGTCACTATGCACCTAGGTAAAAGGGTGTGTTATTCAACGGTGATAGTCACTGCAGGATACATGTATAACTGGACAGCCTGTATATCAAAACTTGAGGCCTTCAGATTTAGACATGCTTCTGTTCTGCATAATGTACCAAAGGGAAGGTCCGTTCCAAGTTCTCTTAACCCTTACTATGCTATCAACGTGGTTCCCAAAAAATATTTGACACTTTCACTTTTCGAAGTAAGTTGAGTATTTTCCATCATACATAGCAGTACACAGTACAGCATGCATTTTTGTCATTTTACTGGAAAGGAAATGCTTTACATCAAAATATAATAATATTAGCATATTATAATCTATAGGTATATATTCACTATCGGTAATTTATTAAATTGTGAAAGTACGAAACATTTAAAAGATTCGGATTCGATTACACATTGATATGTCATTTTCCTTTGGTAGGAATTCTCCATTCTATACCATAATAATTTCACATTACCAAAATGTAAATTAAAAATGCAAGTTTACTATGCTAGAAAAGACGTGATTAAAATTATTTTGGTGTTCTATTAGGCATGAAAAACTAATTTCTTCCATTTACTTCATTGCTAACGTAAATGACTATTACTAAACTTATTGTATCTTTCCGAAGAAATTTTTAAAATAAATGTTTTACGGTGATTTTGAGTCTACAACGAAGATTTTTGTGGTGGGAGAAAGTCAGGATGAGATTTGGAACGAGTATTATGAAGGCATCCGGTTCTTCATTCAAGACAATAAATAAATGCTTTTTCCAGAAATCAATAGGCTGAAGAATTAGAGCGTAGACAAACGAGACATCTCAAACTGGTCACAGTGAAGAACCATTAAAGGAATTTAATTCTCACTAGGAAAGATCTTTTATACATTATAAATATGTAAGAATTCGTAATAGGTAACAGGCGTTTGATGGGTTTTCATGTATCAATTGCGAGCAATAAGTGCTCATCTGTGTACCGTGTAATATGTTTGCTTATTTAAAGTAACATTTATCCAAAATAAATGCAAATAAATGATTACGTCCCACAAGTCACACAGTACACAAACTACATAATTCAACCCATTTTTGACAGGTGTAGGTCTTTAAGACGTGTTTAAGATATCTCAATGAGATTTGTTTGGTAGGGTCAGGGTCTGGACAAGCATTTATATTTTTGATACTATGGAAGA